>VDFB02013729.1:0-10233 GCA_007258455.2 Sequoia sempervirens | reverse complement strand
CTGAGGAATACCATAATCATTTGAAATAAATTTTAAATGAATTCATTTGATCCCCCAAAATCTAAATCAAAAGTGATTTTTTATCAGCATTTTGATAGGTGTAAAGGAGATGCATTTATAGGTATAGTTTAAAACTAGTGAGGTTCTATCCAAGGGGGTTTGATCTAAGGTGATTTGATCAAACCCTCTTCAATTGGAATCCTTAAAATGGAACTTTTTAAGGCTTAAATCATTATATTTTCTAAAAATATGTGATTTCAGCTAAAATTCGTTCCTCTCAGGAATTGTAAACCACTATTATGACAGCACCCATATAGGTACATTTATGCTAGGCATGGTCCTCTTTCACACCCTAAATCGCTTCGAGCTATGTTCAACCGACTCGATCCCTTAAGGGTCTAAAGTGCAAAAGGGAAACAATCTTTGACGAGCTATTACTCGAAAACTATGACGCTTATGAAATCTCCATCTAAGCCTATGAGATCATGTTGGGCCCCTCTACAATAACCTCTTTCGGTTTTTTTTATTTCAGAGTTGTTTTCTTGTGGTGTTCAATTTTTACTTGATGGAAAAAGTGTCAAATGCAAGTAGTGTAAAGTTGCAAAGTGGTGTAACTTTTGTTCTGCAACTTGTGTAATCAAATAGACTATTCCAATGCATTCGGATGGGTACATTTATGCCAAGCATGGTCCTCTTTCACACCCAAACACGTTGAATCACTCCGAGCTACGTGCAACCGGCTCAATCCCTTAAGGGTCCAAAGTGCAAAAGAGCAACAATCTTTGATAGGCCATTACTCGAAAACCGTGATGCTTACAAACTCTCTGTTTGAGCATATGGGATCACGTTGGGCCCCTCTACAATAATTTCTCTTAGTTTTTGTTATCTCAGAGTCTTTTTCCTGTGGTGTACAATTTTCACTTGATGGAAAAAGTGTCAAATGCTAGTGTAAAGTTGCAAAGTGGTGCAACTTTCATTCTACAACTCGTGTGACCAAATGAACTTTCCCAACATGTCTGGATGGGTAATTTTATGCTAGGAATGATCCTCTTTCACACCCAAACATGTCGAATCACTTCAAGCCATGTTCAACCAACTCGATCCCTTAAGGGTCCAAAGCACAAAATGGTAGCAATCTTTGACAAGCTATTACTCAAAAACCGTGACACTTATGAACTCTTCGCCTGAGCCTAAGGGATCACGTTGGGCTCCTCTACAATAACTTATCTCAGTTTTGGTTATCTCAAAGTTGTCTTCTTGTGGTGTCTAGTTTTCACTTGATGAAAAAAGTGTCAAATACAAGCAGTGTAAAGTTGCAAAGTGGTGCAACTTTCGTTCTACAACTTGTGTGACCAAACAAACTATTCCAACGCATCCTGATAGGTATTTTTACTCTAGGCATGGTCCTCTTTCATACCCAAACATGTCGAATCACTTTGAGCTACGTTCAATTGGTTCAATCCCTTATAATGGCATGCAAAACAATCAAAAAGAGAAACATTCACATGACAGTTGAGAAGTACGAGTTTTCCACACAAAAAGCATATGATCATCCTCAATTCTAGCAAGCGCAAGACGTTTTATAATTATCTTCCTTTCCCTTACAATAATATACAACCAATTGTAAATGCGTACAATGGTGGAACTTGGAAATATTTTATTTTTCCTCAATTAACAACTTTGGTTGTGAAGCATTTTGTCATTTTCATTTGAAATGATTTGTTATGCTTGAAAATTGGAGTATAAGAGAAACAAGTGATGCTCTCATGTACATTTATTATTTGGTGTGATAAATAAATTTTTCACCCTTGAGTCCATTTCTTATTTGTATTATAAATTATAAATCTTTCTCCCAAGTCCATTTCCTATACAAGAAATAATATTGTAAAAAGTTGACATATACATCTTTCGACATGTTTATATGGTGATGGATCAAGAACATAACAATTCATTCTGTACTATAAGGATTATGCTGTGAAATTTTTTAAATACTATTCAAGATAAATGTTTGTATGATAATGTGTCAAGAAGTTAACTACTCATCATCTACTATGAATATTATATTTTGCAAGTGTTGTGAAGATTATGTATCCTTTGCTTAATTGAGTTGTTTCAATCAAAAGATTAAATATACTGGAATCTTTTTATGAAACATCTCATGGAATACCAATTGAAAACATGTTTTTTGCTTTTAGATAAAGCATTTGATGGAACTCTTTGGATTAAACTGAATTGAGATATGGAAGAACAAAGGAGCATTAAGAAATACATTTCTCAAGGATCTTAAATAAGCCTTCTCTCTCGTTGCAATTTTGGGTGGATTATTGCTTTCAAAGTATTGGGAATGCTTTTTCTTATTTTCTAGTTGGCATTTGTCATTCTAGAAGGCTCATCTCTTGATATATATTATACTCATTCTTAATTAATTATCAAGTTAATAATCAGTGCATTTATTTATAGTTAATCTTTTCTTTTCAATTTGTGCAATTTTATAATTTGTAACTCTACTAGTATTCCTAGAAATATTGAAGTTATTTAGCATCAATCAATAAATATTCAAGACAAACCATGAAGGACAACAATGATCAATGCTAGGGCTCACCAATTAATAAGTATACACGTGAATAAATCAAGCATACATGTGAATAAGGGAATCACAAGTACTCAAAAACATGTAAGCCTTGAAGTATACACACAATTACATAGTATACACAAATTAATACAAAGTATATACATGAATACGAGGTATACACACGAAAACACATAAGTCACAAAGTATACATTGGACTACACGTAAGTCACAAAGTATACACGTAAGTTGTAAAGTATACACTTGAATACATGTAACTCATATCTATTGAACCATGTATTTATAATGCAAATATGGACACCATCAATAAAAAAGATTTGTATTAACCAAATAGCCATGTAGGCATACATCAATATATGTTGATATAAATATAAAATATATACAAAATAGCCATATAGGATTACAAGAATGCCATATAGGCATACAATGTCAAATATATCCAATACAAAATATGTACAAATGCCATCTAGGCATACAAAAAAGGGCTCTAGAATCAAAAGTCATTGCTTTGCATCCTCTCGAAATAAATTCTTGCCCTTTATTTGTCGGTCGAATGGTGATAGGTCTGTCACTAGTTTATTCTGAGGCCAAGGAGTGCTCCTGGTGCTCCTCCTAGGGTTTAGCTCTTGGTCAAGCTTTATCTGTTACAATAAGAAGTAAAGACATTAATATATAGAAATTACATTATAAAAAATGATATATTTAACAAAATAATCACTTACCGCTAGTAGACGATCTATCTCCTTGAGGGAAATATATGCATGCCCATGTTGTGGCATGCTAAAGCCCTATAGAAGCCATCCAAAGAGAAATTAAACTACAAATCAATAATGATTTAATTTTTCACTAACTAACAGCTATAACAATGAATGTAAATTAAAATTTAGTAATTTGCCTCATACCTCCTCCATGAGAGCCATCGAGGAGTCTATAGTAGATGAAACACCAAACTCCATTTCCCTAAGAACATTCAAAGGTGTATCCGCTTCCAACATCTAAAAATAAAGCAACAAATTATTCAATCACAAAAACTACAATAACGATCCACATCATGGCTTATAATGTATGAGATAATAAACAAAATTTTGAGTACTTATTAAACTATATATTCCTTACTATCACGCTTACTATTTTCCCTATCCATAGTTTATTCGAAAGCACCTATTTTTAGGCTTTTACCCATAGCAGCAAGGTGGTGAACCATTTGATAAAATGCTTTTGTAGACATGTACGATAATTGTGGTAGCATAGAGAAGGCAGTGAATTGTTTGAAAAAATGTCTCAAAGAAATGGGGTCTCATGGTGATGGAATGCCATTACAAACAAATGTGTCATGGCATTCCATCACTATAAGACCACATTTCTTTGAGGCATTTTTTTAAAAAGTTCATTTCCTTCTCTATGGTATTATGCTGGGATGGGGTCAATGGTATAGTGTGGTCTTGGTTATGAGATGGAGAGCGATCATGACATGAAGAGGGAGGGGTGGGGACATGAACAAGTGGAATAAAAGGTGGAAGGTTCCATGGGTTGGTAAATTGAGGATGAGGATGAGGACCTTGAAAAGAATTTGGAGGGGAATTTTGGCTAAAGGGTTGGTTTCTATTCTTCAGGTAGTGAGCGTTGGATGTTGTGGTTGTGTTGCTAATATGTGGTTGTCATTGATGTCAACACTATTAGCAGTAATGCATTAGAAGTTCTATATGTTGAAGATATTGAGAAAATTGTAAAAAAGAGAGTTGCAAGTTGTTAGTGGTGAAGTGAAGTTCAGTACGTTGGTGTTCAAAGGTTGTGGAATAAAGGGTTTGTTGCTGAGTATATCTAGTTTATCCACGTTGAGTTTCAAAGATCCGCATGAAGATTTGTATTCTGATAGTTTTTCTGTTACTTAAGTTTGTGTTCTTGAAAGAAGATTATGTGATTTCAATAAGTTCAGTTGTTGCGGATGCTTCTCTGGCGATTCATGATTTTGTGGATATTTCTAGATCATGCTCTATCTTTGTTGCACGTCTACATTGATTGTTGTGCTCACGATCCGATATTTTCTCTTACATGTTCACGTTTTTCATGTTCTTGGTTGATAAGGTGTTTGTATCATGTTGTGGATCTTAGAGGAGTAATTAATTGATGTGGTTCATGTATGAGGATGCTATTTTGGGTTTTCACTATTTTATGGCTGACCTTGGTTATTTGTATGAATAATCTTTATTGATTTAAGTCGACTATTTATATTATTTTTACTCTTTTTTTTGAAGTCGACGTGTAGTAATGTAATTCCTTGTTGCAGATATATAAGCGATTGTTTTATCATTTTGGAAGCATGAGAGTGAATGAGAAGAAGTGTGTGCGAGTCCTATGTGTGAATATTATTCAAATCATATGAAGGTAGAGCAAAGTGTGAAGAAATGTTCATGAGCTTAACTGGAACTGTAATCAGGCATTAGCAGATGCTATTTTTCTCAGTTCAAATCTGATGGATATAATTAGAATCTTTCTATAAGACAGTGTGTCTTCCTTTTATAATTGAGCAATGTGCTCTAGGCAGTGTTCCTGAATGCATGTGCATTCCCCATTCATATTTTCTTATACTTTTAACAAGGTATAATCTTGTGGACTGACCTCCACCGTGGTTTTTCCCCTAACAGAGTTTCCACGTAAAAATCTTGGTGTTATGTGTGTTTCTGATGTGTTGTTCATTTATGCTTTCATGATTATTGATCAAATCTGAGAATAAAGTTAATAAGTTGAATAAGTTTGAAATTTTGTGACAACTGATTCACCCCCCCTCTCAGTTGTCTTCCCTTGTGTTGCCAACAGTGAATTGTTTAAAAAAATTCCTCAGAGAAATGTGGTCTCATGGTGATGAAATGGCATTCCATCACCATGAGACCACATTTCTTCAAGGAATTTTTCATACTACTCACTTCCTTGACTATGATATTGCTTAATATTATGCTTTGATAGATTTTTTTCCAGCATCCATAGTTTCATTGAAAGCACCTATTTTAGGTTTTAGCCATAGCGACAGAGTAGAGTAGTTTGATAAAATGCTTTGAGTACATGTATGGAAAATGTATTGTTAGCATAGAAAAGTGATTAATTTGTTTGGAAAAATGATGAAGAAATGTGAATTATAGCTGGTGATGGAATGGCATTCCATCACAATGAAGAACCGCATTCTTTGAGCATTTTCAAACTACTCCTTTACCTTGTCTATGCTGTTACTTACTATTATGCTTTCATAGATTTTTTTCCAAGCATCCATAGTTTGTTGTAAAGAAAAACCTTTTTAGGCTTTTAGCCATGAAGTAGCAAGAAATGAACTGTTTGATAAAATTCTTTGGTAGACATGTATGGAAAATGTGGTAGCATAGAAAAGGCGGTGAGTTGTTTGAAAAAATGCCTCAAATAAACTGGGTCTCATGGTGATGGACATCACTATGAGACCACATTTCTTTGAGGCATTTTTTCAAACAACTCATTGCCTTGTCTATGCTATTGCTTACTATTATTCTTTCATATATTTCTTCCAAGCATCCATAACATATACAATGCAATGAAATGTTTGAAAAGATGCCTCAGTAAAAAGTGGTCTCATGGAATTCCATGACAAGCAAATGCAATTGGAAGCTACTCCTACTTATTACTTATGCAATGTGAAGTAATTGCATCACTGCTTATGTTGACTTTCTAACCAACTATATTGTAGTTGAAATTTTGTCATCTATCAACATCTAGTTATTAGTTATGGAAGGTGAAGTAATGCTTTGAGTTTGAAAGATGTGCAATGCAATGTAATCAATGATATGAATATAAACTACACAAATCTATTAAGTACAATTTATTACTTAAACTCTTTATTCTATTACCTGTGTGTAGGTTTGTCTAAATCCACTGGCACTGGGAGGTGTTCCCACAAAACCTCCAATATTAGCCTATTCAACATCCAAAATCAAATATTATAATACCATTCATATAACAATGCTATTAACATGTAATAAATTTATAATTGTTTACTAGTTACATGCTTCAATGGTAGATGCAGTGGAGTAGTAAGCAAGTGGTGACCAAGGTCATTGATGTCACAACTTGCATCATTTAATCAATTATATATCATACCGGGTGTGTCTCAGAGCAATATACAATAAGGATAGAGGATTGAGGATTCAAATTGACAGCATGTAGTTATGAAAATGCAAAGTGTTTGGGAAGGCAAATGGGCAGCATGTAGTTGCTCAAATCAAAAAGTGTTGGAAATGCCCTTGAGGAGGGGGTATTTATAGGAGATTTTGAATTCTCTAGAGAATTCAATGGTCAAGATTGCTCCAACAAGGCCAAGATGAGAGAAGGGCTATGGTGGGTTGAGAACCCACAAGCCTCACATCTTGACATGTGGAGGTGAAGAGTGGACAAGGGGATATAGAGGTTTAAGTGAGGTCAAGAAAGGTACATGAGGTGGAAAAGGACATGCACCTTGGGGGGGTGAGAATATTTTTCACAAAAGGGAGTTCTTGTCCCCAGTGGGAGTGAGGGAACATTTGAGGTGCAGATTCCTCAAAAATCTAATAGAACATGAAGGTGGTTGGGGATATAAAAGAGATTCATTCCTAGAGAATGATCCTAAAAGGGGTAAAGATGGGCTCAAAAGATGGGGACTTGGTCACGTGGCCAAGGTGTGACAGAGTCAGGTTCTATAAGTCTTGGAAGGATGGAATGTGAATTAAAATTCTCATATAAAGAGAGTCTAGGAAGGGAATATTAAAAAGGAATTAAAATTCATAAAATGAGTCAGAGCAATTAATCAGTAATTAGAAGATAAATAAGGATTAGAAGCCAACTTGCAAAAGTTGGAGGATGTGACACATCCTAATCAAGGATTAGGCATGTGCACATCCCTAATGAAGAAATTAGGAGATGGATTAGAATTAGATGAAAATGACATGTGATAAATTAAATAAATGTAATATTTATTTAATTTATTTGATGAAATGAGGATTAAAAGAGGGTAAGGTATTTAATTAATAATTAAATACCTTAGGGATTTGGCAGAATTAAAGATATTAATTAAATAATAGTAATATTACTTAATTAACTCGGATAAGAGGATGTTTAGACGAGAAGTGATAAATTTGGATAAATTAAGTGTCCAAATTTGGATGTCTACATTTTTCCCCTCTTTGAGATGGTGTTACGAAGTAACATCATTTCAAATAATATTAAAACATAGAACCTAGAAGGAGACGGTTAGATTGGAAAAGATGCCCCAGTCATTCAAAGAAGTGACTAGGAAGGAAGATGATGAGGGGAAAGATGAAAGTTAGGGATGAAGGATGCCCCCTCGAGAGGACATGCGGGTTCAAGAGAACACGGGTGGGCTTTCGAAATAGATGATGTGATGCAAGGGGAGATGAGGAAGATGATGCAAGGTGATGGGGAAGAGAGTAAGTGATATGGAAATGGATGAAGCACAAATGGATTTGAGGACAAAAGGTGATGTTGCCCTAGTCAAGGTACAAGCCAAAATGGGTTGATGATGGATGGAGTGTTGTCAATGAGGGAATGAAGGATCCCGAAACAACACGAGGATAGGGAAGGATACATCCCACTGAGTGGTATTGATGAGGGAAGGATACATCCCAAAGCACCACTAAAGGATAGGGAAGAATACCTCCCGATGATGATGATGAAAGTGTTGTCGATCAGGGAAGGATACATCCCAAAACAACACCAAAGGGATAGGGAAGAATACCTCCCGATGATGATGATGAAAGTGTTGTTGATGAGGGAAGGATACATCTCAAAACAACACCAAAGGGATAGGGAAGGATACTGATAGATGATGATGATGATGATGAAAGGGTTGGTAACGAGACTGGGGACAAGACCAAGGATTTGATTAGGTGATTTGTGCGAGAATGAACAGATGAGGAGAAGATTGATATGTGAGATGGAGAGAAGGATCTTAAGATTTGGAAAGCTCATATTAGGGGTTTGGTTAAGCTCAGATTGGGATAAGATTAAAGCTCAGATGAGAATTGGATTGAAAGGAGATGATTGGATTGATTCTACACCGAGTTCTAGGGTTTAGAGGGCGCAAAGTGTTGACAATCAGATTTTTTCCAATTTGGCAATTTTCAAAAATTGTCAAATTTTGCCATTTTAGGAAACCACATGGATGTATGTTTGAGAGTCCCAATTTTTTCCAAGAAATACCCATTGGTGAGATAGGATGAATTTCCAACTAGCATCCCAAATTTGAGATATGCATTTGGAGTTATGAGCGAAAACAATTTTTCAAAATGCTGGAAAAAAATACTAAATTGGGATTTTGAGGGTCAAGATGAAACTTTGAGGCCCCGAAAATGGGTCAAAATGAGTTCTAACGATTTTCAAAGAAACCCGTTGGAAATCCACTCGTTATCGCGTAACGCAACTACTCGTCAAATTTCAGCTCAAATGGACATCCGAGTCAAAAGTTATGGCCCCTGGAAGTGTTAGTGTAAAAATTAAAAATCAATTTTGAAAAATTAAAGACATGGGTTTTGTTCGCAGAGGAAAATTATGAAATGGGTCAGAATCGGTTTTTTTTGAAAAAGAGAGTAAAAAGGTGCATTTGGGGGGGGGGGGGGGCAAAGGTTGGCGAAGAGGGGCGCTGCCGCCCCAAGCTAGGGCGCCGCCGCCGCGGCCTTGGGTAGAGCCGCTCCTCTACGGGGGCGGTCCTGCCGCCCTGCGCGGGGCGGAGACACCGCCCTACAGGGGGCGGTTCCGCCGCCCTGCGCAAGGTGGGGACGCCGCCCTGCGGGGGCGGAGCTGCCGTCCTGTGCAGGGCGGTTCTGCCGCCTCGCGCGGGGCGAAGACGCCGCCCTGCGGGGGCAGTTCCGCCACCCTGCGCGGGGCGGGGACGCCGCCTTGTGGGGGGGCAGACGAAGGGAGGCAAAAAAAAGGATGGGGGGGAAGGAAAGAAGAATGTAAGAGGTAAGAGAAAGGATGAAGAGATAGGAAAAATGATGGGGGGATGGGGGGAATTGGTGAAGAAGGATGAAGGGATGGGGGATAAATGCAAGATGATGAGAATAGAAAATGAAATGCAATCCTAATGCAATTTACCATCTTCGGAGCACTGATTTTTGCTATAGCATAAGACACCAAGTGCCAGGGTATGTGGAACCAAGGCGTAATAGTGTCTAATGCATGAAATAAACACAACAGACAAGAAGGCTATCTCAACACCCCAAGGTCAGAAAGACCTTGGTCGAGCCAGGTATTGAGATAACCACAAGCATAAAAGGATGCCCCAGCATAACACAAAACCTCAGGGATCTTGGTGGGTACTACGTGGGACAACCAAGAAGACACAAATAGACATAAAAAGATCAAGATATGCCCCTATGTTGACCAATCAAAACACACCATAATATGATAGATTATGGCGTCTTGACAAGCGATGATAGGAGCTCGAATGATAAACAAAATCCAAAAGTATCAAAAGATTGCAATCAATTTCAAATGTCCTTTGCCATAGGATCGAGGGAATAGATGGGATTGATGAGGTCTGTTAGGAAGGATACATCCTGTTGAGACCAAATATGATGGATATTAAAAAATCGTTATGACGTGGGATGTTCAAAATCAATTGGATTTCA
>VDFB02013727.1:0-15832 GCA_007258455.2 Sequoia sempervirens | reverse complement strand
TTCTAGGATTTGCACCCGTGTTAGAAGACACCTACCTCCTAGCATTCATATGTGGCAATGTGGACCTTATGTCCTCAATTTGAAGTATTTTACCAACAGATTTTAACAACTGAGGCAAGAAAACCCACATTTTTGGAGGTACATTTTAACATTAATCCATCTTGGAATAGAACAAAACAAAATTTCATTTTGTAAAATTTCGGGTGACCATACAACTGCTTTAAATAGTGTTTTCCCAATATTCCAGAAATATTTTTCTAGCACCCTCTTTTGCATGCTATGATTTTTAAGAAAGATAACAAATAAGCCCTTTTGAATCATTCTATAGAAGGAAATATATATTCCCATCATCTTTCCCCACACACTATTTAGCCAACTAACAAAGAATTTCCTTGTAGGCAATTTATTATTATCCATACAAGCAAGAAAGACAACAGTGTTCTTAAGCCTAGATTCCCCTTTCTTAACGGCATATAGCATTTCTTCATTAGGGTTTACTCTTAGAACCTTGTTTGAATTTATTTTATAATTTACTTTTTATATATTTTATATTTATTTGTCATATATATTACTTTTATTTATTATATTAATTTAGTGTTAAAAACCACTTCTGATTAATAATAATAATAATATTAGAGGCCACTTGAAAAAGGGGACATGATAGCATCTGACATAGTAAGATTTGTAATAAAATCTGTGTGAGGAGCATGGAACAAGGGGTTACATAGTAGACTCATAAGGGCATCTTTTAGAAGCTAATAATAGTCATGTGTAAGAATGTCTAATAAGTAATTAGCGCTTCATGGGGGATGCTTGGAAGTTACTTATGACACCGTTGGTTGGTGGTCAAAGATGACTTGAAAAGGAGTTACATTCTATTTTGAAGACCACTCTCTATAAGTGGAGCATGAGAAATTTTACCATGGAATTTGAATGTCATTTTTGGGCCCATGGTATTGTCGTATGGTAGCTTTTTTGGCTTCTTTAAGCCTAACTATTGAGATCTTGTGATGGAGGTTGGACTATTTTGTTTTTTAAGGGTAATTACTAATTTTGCCAGTTTTCCTTTGGATTGTAGAATGTTGGTCTCATTGAAGCATGGAGGCTCTGACATTGTACTGTAACATGTTGCTGATAATATATTGGGTGCATGCTTTGGAGGCTACGTTTTTCTCGAAAGGGTTTTCTTAGGGTATACTCGCGTTACTCTTATTTTGTGGTTGTTTTATTCTTCTCCTTTCTTTTTTGTTCTTTTCTAAGTGTTGTTTTACATGCTGAAATGTTGCTAAACTTTCTTAGATTGTATAACTTGCAACGCCCTTCATAGGGTTAATCTGGAAATTATCTGCATATTTATTTCGTTTAATGTTCAAGCTTTGTCTTGAGTTTACACGGTAGTAGATTTGCATGCATATTTTTCCTCACATTTTGCAAGAGCAGACAGGTCCCCATGGAACTGTGGATAAAATCAGTATTAAAGCTTAATCTGACTTTCCTGGCTAATACTAATTATTAATCGTGTTTTTACATAATTTAATATTCAGACCTTTATCTGAATCAATTATCTAAAGACAAATGCACAAGCCTTAGACTAATTTAATACACATTTAACAAGGCTTATGACCATTTAAGTAATTTGTTTAATTTCTCAAACCTTTTATTTTATCTTATAATCTACGTGCAAATCCACTATCTCTGGAATTTATGCTGGATAGAAACCCCATTTCTCTTGCTTTTTCTCAGAATCGGGTCTGGTTTGCTAATTTTTGAACGTTTTTATTGAGTAAACCATTGAAGTGCGATTTTGAAAGAAATTGCATGTAAATTTAAATGAAATAATACAGCTCTGGAAACAACATAATCTATTTCGAATACTGATGCCAGACTATTATATTAATCTTCTGAAATGATTACAAATAAGATCTAATAACATGCAACTAAAAAGGCAACGGTATTTTGATGAAAAACCTGATTATTGCAGCAAGCTGAAAGAAAACTCTGTGAACGTTCTGTGATAACTTCTGAATGAAGATATCTCTCTGAATGCAATAGATCAGCTGATATTTCACAGCCTCTGAACTGCAACACTGAAGATGGCTCGTTCTCCAATGCCTGTAGACAACTGAAACCCTTGGCTTCGTTCTCCAGAAGAAGACTTGATCAAAAATCCATTTCATAAACATAATGAGCTCAAATCCCAATGAAACCCTTATATCTCCTCAAGAGTTCGAATTTTCTCAATTAGGTTTCATTTAAATAAATTCGAACTTTTCTTTTTAATTTTTCAATAGTTTTCGAAAGCACTTTTAATTATAAAATATAATTAAAAGTGGCCCCTTCAATGATGGGCGACCCCTTTAGCAAAAATCACTTAAGTTATAATAAAATATTATAACTTTATATTATAATGCTCCAGTAATTAATATTTAATTAAATCAATTAAATATTAATATCTCCTTCAATATTAACCCGATGCTCGAGCCGTCTGAAGCTGACGAACAATGAAGTGATTCTGAACATAATCCATCCATACCGCTAAAAATAGCAGGGGTCCCACGCTGACTGCCAATAACTGCTAAAAATAGCAATCCGAGCAAATAGTGTCCGAACGAGCCCAAACGAAAGCCAACTGATAACAATCTGACAACTGAAGCCAAGCCAAGCCCCATCAAGACCCTCTATCCATCCTATCAGCCTACGAGGGTCGCATAATAGGCTAAATCCATCGAACTCTGATGCTCGCAAAAATGGGGACATTACAGTCTGCCCTCCCTGAAATTGCTTGTCCTCAAGCAATCTCTACTGCAAAGAAACCCAACTCCTCGGAAGGCCCAAAATAAGAACTGTGAAATGTCCCACACATCTCTAACTGTCTCCTGTAGCATCAACAAAAACACAACTGCGCAAGCTATCCCTGGATCCCAAACCCATAGTGAAAGTCTGTCGTGTCTATCATCCTCAGGCTGCCACTGCGCTCTACTGCCTCCAACTTCACCATGTTGTGAGTGGTGAAGTAACCCAATGGGACCCATCCAATACTCAGTGCCAAAACTGTCACCACCTGGATCCCAATACAATCTGAATTCACATCCATCTGTCATGCGGAGAAAAGAACTTCTAGAAGCATCTGCTACACTGAATCTCTCCCTGTCCTCTGCTAAACCCTCATGAATGTGATAACTGACCAAGCCATCATGCCAACTGACACCGTAGTCATCCTGTAACCATGTACCCATAAGAAAACCTTGTGACATAGAAGTAGCAAACCCAGTTGGATACATATCGGCATGATGTAAAACTGATAACTGTCCCTGCAAGTGATCCCCCGCAAACAGCTGAATCGGACGCTTGCAGCCTCTAATCCCATCTTCTGAAGACGGTGAATACCCATCCCACAACGGATGGTATAACTCCTGGGCCAATCCACACCGATGCATCATCAAATCCTCCGTGTGTGGACCAAAGGAGAAGTGATAAACACTCCTCACGATGCAATCAAGATAAAATGCTCCCACCTCTGTCAATGGCTGTCCATCATAGTCCTGGGGAAACAAATTAGCATAAGTACAAATCTCCATATTGGATGATGTCCCACATATCTCCTGTGACGACGATGAAGTAGTGACGTGATCTGTCACACAACTCTCGGAAAAATCAACTATCTCATCACAAGAGCTCTCAACCAAAACACTCATCCCATCTGAATTGACTGCACCAATATCTGTGATAGATGTAACCACATCCTCACTACAACTCGTGGATATAAGATCCTCATCAACTGCCTCTGTATATAACTGTACCGTATCTGCAGCTGGTGGAGATTGTGCCAACCTCAACTCCACGGTCAACTCCTCCAACCGTGACTGTGACTCTTGAAGGGCCAATTGACTGCTCTTCAACGAGTCCATAGTCACCTCAAGCTCATGAGTGAGCTCATCAACCTGCTCCTCCTTCCTCTGCAATGCATCATAACAAATGCAATCCCACTCGAGAAGAAAATCCCTGTCTGCAAGTAGTTTTAGGTAATTTTGTTTCATCATTCCAATTGCTTCTCGAAGTGCGTGTATCTCTGCAAGGGAAAAACCACTATCACCGTGCTCATCTGTCAAAGGAGTACTCCAACCATAGGTAGCTAACATCTGACGAGCAACATCAAAATGCTCAATGGTTGTGGCAATCATATTGTCATTCACCTTTAGTTGCCCAACCAAATGATGACTCTGTAGCTTATGACCCCCATACAAGTTGTCCAGTTCACAATCTGCACTATGATATGAAGCTGATTCGTCATCACTCACTACATGATAAGCAGCATCGTGTGTGCCTTCATCCATGCACACCTCAACATCTAAGGTACTGCTGCCATGTACCTCAAAAGATGGCTCAACTGATAAGGTAGAAGCTGCTGATTTGACAGTATCTTCACACATTTCCACTTCCAATGCAACTGTATCACCTTCCAACTCACAATCCTGGGATTCCATATCAACATGTGAACCTTCTAACTTATTTTCTTAAGTCTGATCTGGAAAATCAGACTCACCAGGACATGAATCCTCAACACATAATGCATCACTAGTACCCAATTCCTGAGTACTTTCATGTGACAACTCAATAGAAGCATTTCGCACATGTGAAGTCAACGCTGTCTCAAGCTGATGCAAACTTTTATCATCGCTGTCATAAAAATCAGAAGTATTAGCAATGTTAATAACATCCTCTGGAGTGTTGTTAATATCATTTTGTGGCTCCACCATACTATTTTCTTGATGTAAGATTTCCTTATCAACCACCGTTTCATTTTCAATCCCATGTCCATCTGTAGGTTGAAGATCATGATCTGCTAACTTATCACATTTTAAACCAAACTCATCATAGAGACTTTTGGACACTTCACCAAGTCTCTCATTTTTGCTTCGTGATGAGGTTCGTCTAGAAAGGGAATCCTCATACCACTGCAAACTATGAGTTAATCTTCGTTGTGATAGTTTAAGTTTCCACTGGATATCCTTCAAAATGCTCTCAACACTTGGCTGTTCACATTTCTTTGATTTTCTTCTTTGCTTGTTATAATCTGTTCGATGCTCCATGTATTGTTCAAAGTCTAGACGCCCTTTGATCTTATCCGGAAGTGCTTTGTACTCTTCATAAGCGTCCATTATCTCATCAGCAAATTTAGAAGCCATAATTCTGGATTTTCTGATTTTGATTTCCTCTTGGTGTTGTGATAAGATGTATTAAGAAACATCCAACAGAGCATGCCAATGACAGTATAGAATGAGAAAGGCAATAAATATAATTCTAATAATTTTCCAATGTTCTGAAGACTTAAAACTTATGTCAATTTCCTGCAGCAACCAGTTGACATATTTCTTCAAACTTCATTAATCTGATTTGCAAGTGATTACAGTATTGTGCAATCCCAACTCTTCGGCATTCACCTTATGACCGGACAGCATCTAATTGTTTCAAGATGATGAATAGCAATGCCAGACATGTGCGATCATAGTTAATGCAAAGCACAAGGCTACAATTAGATAGCTGGACTTAGCTATATGGACACGGTGAAATGATTACTTAACTGAAATATTTGGCAATGCAAAATACAATTGAAGGAACCCCGAAGTGACGCCTTGTAGGAAGAGGCCAGCAATGATGATTTATAAATTAGATCTTTACTCCAAGGTCGAGCTGGACTTCACCAACAATGCCAAAAGAGGACGTCTCCAGACTTGACTGCAAGTGGCCCACCAACAACTAATGAAATGCCACTATTTTCCCTCTAATTGCAGTGCCCAGCTGATGCCAATATACTGTGACTTGTTCCTGTAGGCATCGACTTAGTACAAAAGATTTTTCCAAATTCAAATATGCCACGATTTTGTAGCTGCGCCCAAAATTGCACTTCTTTGAAAAACCACGACTTTCCCAAATACGCTAGACCTCCAATGAAGTGATTTGCTGGTGACTAAGTCCTCAGGATGATGACCTGGCAACAATTCTTCTTTAGAATGATTCGCTCTTCTTCAAAAAAATATTGACTTCCCAAACCCGACCGCTAAATACAATATCATTTGTCTTATTACTTGCTTCTGTATGGCACCACTTCTTATTAATATTTGAATCCTCGATGAATCACTCCCCTAATGTCTCGATAATAGAGACAGAAGTTGCTTGCTACCATGTTGGCACCTCTAATGTTAGAATGATCACCGGCAAGTAAAGTTTAGTCGCTTTTTTTTTGTATTGCTTAATCTTCCTTAGGCACCTCCGACAAAGGGATGAAAGCATGCCTTTTGGTATCTCGACGCTTTGTCTTATTTGTATTTCACGATGGTCGGGAGTGTATATCATCTAATTCCTCTTCTATTGAATGGTTGCTTCGAAACACACGACTTTCCTTCTAAAGTTGTCTTCACCTATTAATTTGTATAGGCAAGCAGGACCCGATAAACTCCACGATTTGTCTGTAGCGGCTTTAAAAAAAACGCTACTCCTTCAGGAATATCAACGCAATAGAGATTTATGTGAACCTCTCCAAATCGCGTCCTCCCGTGAATAATATGAAACGGCTTCTTCCTCAATAATCGCGATTGATACAAGGCAAGCCAGCTCCTGCAACTTTAATAGAACCAAAATTTGTATTTTCCCGTCTTTATCTGACCCGCGATTTGGCGCTAGCGCTGGAGGGATGAGAAATCATAAATGGCCCCGATTCTATAGACTCGCTATTTAAATCGCCTTTCCAATGTAAGACACCCGCTTTTGTTCCTTTTCCCCCAAGGTATTCGCTGTCTCCCATACTTCTAAATGCTGTGAGCCGACGTTTTTTGTCTTATGTAGTGCGCTTAAAAATTCAAAGCAGCTCCCGTGCTTGATAGATTGACTTCTGAATAGCCGTGGTCTTAGAGGTTTGATCTCCTTGGTATTAACGGCGTGACAAGTCTACAATGATTAAAATATCCCATTTTGAAGCTTCCTACTAAAGACGGCTCCCTTAATGTGTACCGATTATCGAAAGCAACTGATTCTTTGTCTTTTCTGAGTGTCGATTCCTTATGACGCCTTGACCAACCAACTCTTTGAGTTTGTCTTTTCCCAACAACTAAGTTTTTCTGAATTTTCCTAAAGTGGCTCTGTTGATTCCAGCCTTCGATTTGCTCAGCCGATATTTACCATCTCCAGAATTTTTCAACCCTGGGTCTGAATAATAATTTTTATTTTTTTTGAAATTGATTATCTCTGGAATTTTTAATAAATTCCCAAACCCTAAATTTCTGAAAATTTTCTCTATGTATCTGAAAACAATTTCCCAACACAGGATGGCAGAGAACCGCTCTGATACCACTGTAGAAACCCCCAGCCTCCTCAGAATCGCCCTGGTTTGCTAATTTTTGAACGTTTTTATTGAGTAAACCATTGAAGTGCGATTTTGAAAGAAATTGCATGTAAATTTAAATGAAATAATACAGCTCTGGAAACAACATAATCTATTTCGAATACTGATGCCAGACTATTATATTAATCTTCTGAAATGATTACAAATAAGATCTGATAACATGCAACTAAAAAGGCAACGGTATTTTGATGAAAAACCTGATTATTGCAGCAAGCTGAAAGAAAACTCTGTGAACGTTCTGTGATAACTTCTGAATGAAGATATCTCTCTGAATGCAATAGATCAGCTGATATTTCACAGCCTCTGAACTGCAACACTGAAGATGGCTCGTTCTCCAATGCCTGTAGACAACTGAAACCCTTGGCTTGGTTCTCCAGAAGAAGACTTGATCAAAAATTGATTTCATAAACATAATGAGCTTCAAATCCCAATGAAACCTTATATCTCACAAGAGTTCAATTTTCTAATTTCAGGGTTTTCTATTTTAAATAAATTCCGTGAATCTTTTCTTTTTAATTCTTTTCAATAGTTTTTCAAAGCACTTTAATTATAAATATAATTAAAGTGGCCCTTCAATGATACACCCCTTTAGCAAATCACTTAAGTTATAATATTTAATAATATTATAACTTTATAATATAAGCTTCAAATAATTAATATTTAATTAAACAATTAAAATATTAATATCTCCTTCAA
Source organism: Sequoia sempervirens (assembly GCA_007258455.2). NCBI lineage: Eukaryota > Viridiplantae > Streptophyta > Pinopsida > Cupressales > Cupressaceae > Sequoia > Sequoia sempervirens. Next base: position 7,737 of record VDFB02013727.1, on the reverse strand, counting down.
TATGCCAACTGATGCTCGAAGCCGCCCAAGCCGACGGTCGATCAACATAATTCATCCATACCGCTAAACATAGCAGGGTCCCACCGCCACAATCGCTAAAATAAAGTAACCGGCAAATAGTGTCCTAATGAGCCCAAACGAAATAATCGATAACAATCGACAACCTAAGTTGAAGCTAAGCTCCATCAAGACCTCTAGTAACCATCCTATCACCATAATGAGGGCGTGATAATAGGCTACAAACGACGAACTCGACAAGCTCGCGAAATTGGGGACATTACGCTTGACCACAAGAGAATAAACTTAATTAGGATCTCAGATCTCGGGAGCTGGTAATGGGTTATTACAAAAACTCCACAAGGGGAAAATTCATATTGGTAGTGGCAATTGCTTGTCTACCTTGATGGAATTAATTGGAAGAACAAGTACATATAATGGATACAACAATGGTTGTTCCTTAATTACTTTTTCAAGCCTCTACAAACTATGAAGAGCCGAATTCACCAATTTTTCCTCAATAAAACACTCAAATCTTGGCCCCAATCCCAAAACATTGCTGGTAGTGTTGGAGCATCCATCTTGGCCCTGGAAAGATGCTCTTGAAGCTGGAAGTGGAAAGAACACGGTTTTGTTTTAGTTCTTGAGTTTAATAATTGGGAGTTAGAACTACATGTGGGTTTTACCAGGGTCAATTTCACAGGTGCGGCTTCAACCCAGAAAATCCTGCTTTTGATGTTTTCCAGAATTCAACTAACAATTCACATTTTGATTTTTTTAAATTTTTTCCAGATCCTTATGGATCATCTCTTGATATGAATAATCTAATTTTGCTTATATATCTGCACTATGTTGTTTGTAACAACGATCCCCTTTGTGGTTTGTCAATTCATTCTTTCTCAAGGAGACAGATAAACCTAGGATCTTGATTGCTCTTGGAAAGAACATCTGTGATGTGAAAACAGCCAAAAATTCATCAAATAGTTTTTGTCTACAGATTAAAAATATTTAACAAGTCAAGCACAAGCACTATATTTTAATGTAAATAAAATACTCATTTGAGAACCTATTTTCTGTGAGATGAATCTGTCATGCACATTGCAGTAAAATATAGGCATATGTCATCGTAGGCCCATAAACATTCATGAAAAATGCCTTTTAAGTGCTCCAAGAGCATGTCTTCTATAGTAAAAGCCTTATAGTATCATTTTGTGATGTCCAACACAGATCTATCAAAGTTACATGTCTTTTTCAGGTTATCTATAGTGTAATATAGAGGGGAAATTAGAATTGACTAATCCAATGGCGCTGTCAGGAAAGACACTGCATATTTGGCAAGAAGTCACGAGTTTGAAGTTTTTGGTGATGGTTTATTTGTCTGATTTTACAGTACAAGTGTAAAAAATATTTCTGGTTTGCTATGGTTCATTCTGGAAATGCTGATTAGAGTTGTGTGTTTTTAGTATGTTGCTCCTTACTTTTGTCAACCAGTGATTGCTGGATTAGGAGATGACAACAAACCATCTATCTGCACTGTGGATTCTACTGGAGCCAAGTATGTTTTCTTCTCATATAAAGTTCTCGCAACTCTTGTGGAAGCTTTATTTTGCAATTTTTTCATGCATAGTTGAATAAATTTTTGAATAATGCTGCCCTTGAATGAGGTCACATGAGCAAGGTCTTATGTCAGAATGTAATGTGTAAGACTGTCACCATCTTCAGAATTTATTTTGGGTCTGAAAGTGCTCTCTTGTGTTCATGTTTCATACCTTGTGAAAAATGAACTCGGTTGCACTTGTATTCGGGAAAATGGTGTGCATCAAAAATCAATTGTTTGATATGGTGAAGGCTTATTAGGTTGACTGGATTTCTTTATAGACTATTTTCTAGAATTGCTCTTTTGATCATTTAAAAGAGTCATACAGAAGAAAGTTGAGACTAATTCATTTCTTGATTTGGTCAAGGCTTGTTTGATCAACATTGAGTGGACCATTATTCAATATCTTCTGGAAGTGTTGTTTGAATTTTGAATCGTTCTTTTATTTTAATAGAGAATATCCTGAAAGAGGCATATGATAGAAAAATGAGTTAAATACTCACTATAATAATGAGCCATGTTATACTTATCTGGTATGGATACTTTTAAAATAAATCTTCTTTATTAAGTTCACTTCAATTTTTTCCCTCCAAGCCAGGACAACACAAAAAAATATTTGTATTTAAAGTGGAAATATAGATATTACTTGTTGAAATTATGTATAAGTGACATGAGTTTTAGAAGTGAGGTTTGTCCAAGCATCACATGGTTTGGGACGACTTCGATTTCTCATACCGTTAATTTATCTGGGTTTATATTGAACAGGATATGATTAAAGAAGATCAATAAAATAATCAGGTAGGCTGTTGGAGATGGGAAGAAGAAAGTGAAATATTAAATGGATTCTGATCAAAGCTTATGACATAAAATATTTAAGTATGTCATAGTTAACTTAATTATTTAAGACTTTGGGTTATTGTAATATTGTACTATTTATGTGTTATATAACCTTATTACATTTCATTTCATTGAAATTCTTCCTCTAGCTATCTTGTCTTCCTTGCATGAATTCAAGTTGGCAGCTCAAAATTCCGGATCGGGTTATGATTCTAGCTAATAAGGAGCACATGCTTGTAAGTTCTTACATGATTTTTTCACATAGGAGGAACTCAAACTTTTATGTTCCTCTTGTGATGCAGGAGCATTGTGCACAGACTAATGACTAGCCTCACCACTGTTTAAAATTTTAAATTTTCTGCTACCAACCAGTTTGGAGTTGTTTAATCGGCCTGTAACCACATTTATGCCCAGCCAGAGCAGTTACGTGAGGTTGGTGGGTTTAAACTTTACCTGGGCTGTTTTTTCCAGGAGGGCAATTAGTTTGGCACCCAAATTAAAGATTTGGATGGGATTTTTGGCACTCATACACATCATGGAAAGGATTGAGAACACTGGAATTGGCAGGATTTTATTTATGTGGAGTATAGAACAACGAAAAAAGGGGACTGCATAAAAGAGAGGAAAACAAAGAATGAATAGTCTGAAGAAACAAGAGAGCAGGAAGAAGCCACCAGTCAGAGAACATTTGGATGTTTTGTCTGTATGCTGAGGAGTAAACCGCAAGGTGGCCATATGTGGTAAAGACATAACTAGACGGGTTAAATCAATGGAAGAGGATCTGTCTCTGTATGTGCTGAGCAAGACGACAAATAAAGAGGAAGGGGTTAATAGAAGAAAAACAGGCCACGATTTGTGAAGGGAGAGTGAGCTGCGTGCAAGAGAAGAAGGTTGGAAGAAAATGGAGAGGATTTCCGAAGAAGGTGAGAGCAGAAAGAAGGACTACGTAGGAGTAAGAGAATTAGGCCATCATTTTAAGAGGGGCATATTTTGTCTCGTGTAATTGTGAACATGGGAAAGAGTGATGCTGAGGGCAGAGTAAAACAGGGGAAGGCCTCAGTCCCTGTCATTTTTCTGTATTTTGTCATGAAAAGCTGAGTTGTAAATTCTATACTTTTAGTCCATGAAATGAAGAGCAATTTGTTTCAATGCCTGCTCCATTTAATCTGTTGTGTGAGTGTTATGACATGTCTGTTCGTGTGCGTGTATGAGTGTGCTGAAACAAGAGAAGACTGCCTGTGGTAATTGTAGAGGAATTAACTTGACTAACTGCAGAGCAACCTGCAGCAACTGGAGGAGGTAAACATAGGGAACAGAAGATACCTGAAGCAACTGCCATGTGAGGTAAAGGCCATACGAATTGGCTTAGGTGGCTGCAAGTGGTAGGTGGCTGCCAACGGTAGGTGGCCGCCATCATTTTGTTTTTGATATACATGTAGTGAAATGTTTTTAACCCAAAGCTCATGAATTCCAGTAGTTGTTATATGGTATACCATTACTTGTCTCTTGAATGATTCTGGACTAAGTTTGTGAAAATGGGAAATGTGATGGGAAATGGTATTGCAGAGTTTTCTGAATGAAATATGTATTCATAAATCTATATAAAAAATTACTGGTATCAATCACAAATACAAAAGTTCTTTCATTTGTTGCATATTTACAAATACAGGCTCGAGGGCTGAGGCATCATACATGTCACTCTCACATGCACAATTTCATATGAATGATAGAAGTTTGCTGGAAGAGCTTGAAGTGGCCTGTGAAATATAGCCACTTAAGTTATTTCAAAAAATATAAATATTTCTAATAAATATTCTAATTTGTGACCAAAAACTAGATTTATGAAAAAATATAAAATGCTAATAACTTACCAACTATTGATGATTTAAACCTAATTTTTTATTGGAGAATCTTGCAATCATCCACAATCTTCAATAATTTTTTTTTAGAAATTTTCACCAAAGATGTGATGAAATACCTTACGGTTTGGCCTTGAACCTACAAAAGTTAGGTCTGGACAATTTTTTCTACATAAAAAAACTAAAACCAAGCAAGATGGGGTAGAAAAATGTTCAAAAACAAAGATCAAATAGGGATGTAACTTCTACTAGGCATGCCAAAATTTGGATGATGAAAATGTGAATCACAAACAGTCACACAATGCAATGAAAGTACAAAATTCACACTTCAACAATCATTCAATGAAGCGCATGATCTTGTCTTAGAAATGATTCAAAAAAAAACCATCATAGCAAAGACTTTGATTTTCTCCATTATGGGTTGATCTTCAAAGTAACAATAACCATTAAATAACAATAAGGATATGATAATGATAATGATAAATTCTTAAAGATAAATGTTACCTAATGCTTGAGAATGATATAGATAACTTGATTTAATGCTCGATAATGCTTGAGAATGTTGTTGATCTAGTTCTAGAGGCTATGAAAATCTGAAAACTTTATATTTATATGTTTCACTTGATATTTGATCAATGGTGGAGATTTATTAGAAAAAAACAATGGATAGGAAAATTTAAGATAAGGTAGGAGCTAAATTTGAATTTTTATGTTGGAGGGAAAATTAAAAGAATTAAAATAAATAAATTTATTTAATTCATATTGATGGTTGGAGAAATAAATAAAATTTAAATTAAAATAAAATATTTTGATTTATTTAATTTAAAAGAGGAGTGTTAGCTTAGAATTATTTAATTATAGAGGGCCAAATATAAATTGAATTTAATTAATGTTGGATGGAAAATGATAAATTAACTAAATAATTTAATATATTTAATTAATATACATATGATGAAAAATATTAAGGTAATTAGATAATTAAAAATCATTTAGTTACTATGGATGCAAATGGGAAATTATTAGCTTAATTAAATAATTAAAAAATATTTAATTAATTATAGATGGAAGAAATGAGAAGGATAATAATTAAATGATAAGATGAAAATGCATTAGTCATTTTTAGGTGTCTACTCTTTCATTAATAATGGTAAAACAAATATGTTTACAAGAATCAAGGTTTATGAATTACATAGAGACAAGTTTATAGAGTATAAATGGATGGCATGCAAATCTCTTAAACTTGTCCATAGTGAATTGTTTGATTCTATGAATCCTCAATCAAGAGGAGATAGCTAAAACTTAATATTCATTGATAATATTTTCAAGAAGTTTTGGACCCACTTCCTTAAGCAAAAGGATGAAGCATTGAAGTGTTTGGTAAAAATGATGTTTTTATGACATTTTTGGAAAAGAAAAGTGGGAACATGATCAAGAAGATAAGAAAAATAATGATGGAGAGTATGCTAATAGTAAATTTAAATCTTTGTGAACATCATGTGATTTAGAAGAGATGACTAACATATATACTCAATAACATGGGAATACTAAAAGGAATTGAGGAACTTTCTAGATCAGATCACATGGTGCATGCTATAATCCAATGGTCTTTCTTGTTTATTTGGGGTGAGGCTATTAATTCATTAGATTATGTCTTGAATAGATGTCCTACAATTTTTTTAATAGAATATCACTCCAATGGAACAATGGAGTGGTAAGAAGACAAATTTTAAGTATTTCAAATTATTTCGATGTGAATAGTTTAGTCACATATTTGATGAGATTAGAGAAAAAAAATTCACAAGATTTTTTTTTTATGTTCAACTTCATTGTTTATGATGACTAGAAGAAATAATATAGGTTGTATGATCCTAGTGTGGAGGATGCGCTCAAAATTAGGGATGTCACACTTAATGGAGGGAATCAAAATATGATAAAACACTCTAGAAGTTATATCTAACAAGTGAACATAAATATGATGTATATCATAACACCTTTAAAATTGGTAAAATTTTGAATGAAAATTTGAGATTATGGATCTTCATTTTATAAATTTGAGATTATGGATCTTCACTTTATAGACTACTTTCTTGGCAATTAAGTGTGACAAAAAGAAGATGAAATTTATCTCCCTCAAACCAAGTATGTTATAGACCTATTGAACAAGTTTATCATGGAAGATTTGAAGGTTTTTAATACTCCATTTACACTATGGTTGAAGTTGACTAAGCATGTAGAAGGTGAGGATGTTGATCCTACCTTATACAAGTAATTTGTTGGAATCCTTGTGTACTACTCACACTCAAAAATATATTTCATTTGTAATAATTGAGGTTTCAAGGTTTTTGACTTAATTTAAGGTTCTATATTTCATGGTAGAAAGATAATATTGAGAAATGTACAAGGAGTTTGAGTATTCTTCTTGTGTAGATGTGACACATGTAGGATACTATAGTTTAGATTGGTCAAGTTATGCATATGAAACAAAACCAACACTAGATTATAATTTCCCTCGTGGTTGCAACCCAATTTCATGAAGTTAAAAATAGTCTACTATTATGTTATTCACTATAGGGACAAAGTATGTGTAGCATTAGAGGAAAGTATGGAAATAGCTTGGTTATAGGTTATTCTTTTAGTACTAGAAAAACATGAAATAAAGAGAGCTTCCACTATGATAATCAAAATGCAATTTAGTTATCCAAAAATCTAAAGTTTCCTGCTAGAATAAAAGCATATTGAGTTGTATCACTATTACATCAAGCACTTCATCTAGTAGAAAATATTCCATCTTCAATATTGCATGATCAAACACTAGATAGCTAATCTATTCAAGAAGGCCCTATGTGAGATCGATTTTATCTATCTTAGCTTGATTTCATTGGATTGAGACAAATTGCATTATTATTTGTTTAGCTGTCATTCAAGGGGGCTTGTTGTGAATGACAATCATTGTATGTGTGAGTGAGTGTTTTGTGTTGTGAATAATCATATGTAACCCCTAACATGAAGATGAGTTGTTAACATATTTAATATAATAAATAGATAAGCAACATTGAGAGGCAATGTTATCATATTTAATACAATTATTAGGTAAATTAAAATAATTAATGTTAACCGTTATGATATTAAGTAACTAATAGATTATCTATCTTGATCTTTTCACCAAAGTCTTATGTGAGACCAAGTTTATTTATCATATTAGTCTTTTATAGATTGAAACAAATCACATGATTATTACATAATTATCATTTAAGTGAGATTGTTGTGAATGTCAACCATTATAAGTGAGTGAATAATTTGTGTTGTGACTCATTGTATATAACCCCTACTATTAAAAATAAATGCTAATAGATTTGATACAACAAATAGATGAAGTGAAATAATTAATTTTAATGGTTGTCAGATTAAGTAGATAATATTAAAACATGATGTTGACATATTTATTAA
>VDFB02013726.1:0-16007 GCA_007258455.2 Sequoia sempervirens | reverse complement strand
TGAACAGATGACAGACATTCTCACCAAGTCTCTCTCCAGGATAAAGTTTGTGTACTTTCGAGATAAGTTTGGTATGGTGGAGAATACAGCCTTAACTGAGGAGTCTCAGTATCAGTGATCCTCTTTAATGAGTTCTTCTCTATGAGAGAAGTTTGAGGTGAAATCCTTTGTTAATGCATTTTCCTCTTAGATAGAGGAATTTGAGGTGTAAGCCCTTGTTAATGCATTTCTCTTTGATATTTGAGGTGAAAGCCCTTGTTTCCACCCTATGAGCTGAGTCATGGTGGATGTCATGTGTGTGACTCCATGACATATTTTTTACTTGTGTTTCACCCTCCGAGAGAGTCATCAAGGTGAAAGTCATGTTGAGGTGACAACATCACGCAAGTGATGAACACTTGTACACACCATAGTATGGTTGTAGCCATTATGGTTGATATCGTGTTGAGGCGATATCTAATATCAAGATGAGGTGATATTCTTCTTTTCACATTTGGTTGTAGCCAATGTGATAGACATCACGTTGAGGTGATATGTCTTGTGCAGCTGGAAGTCCTCTCCCTAGCTGAGAGGGAGTGTTGTTGTTTATAGCAGCTTCGTACGATTCTTCCAGCCTAGATCGCATGTCAATTAAATGATAGCCTTCATCTATTTAATTGTTGGATGCGATTTCATGTAAAGACACTTCTTTTGATAAATAAGGCTTAACATTTATTTAATGAAGAAACTCGAAATTAAATGAGGCGCGATTTTGTGATAGCCGACTTCTTGTTATTAAAAGATATATTTCTTATTGAGGCCGACTTACTACCTTGAAGAGGCACGTCTCTTTCATTGAACTTGTATATATACATCCTCATTTGCACACCATTGGATCATTCATTCATAAGCATAGTTCGTCCTTCATCAAAGTGTGAGTTCTTCACAAGGTAGTTCTATATTCTTAGAAGTCTGAGTTCTTCATCAGCGAATTGTCTTCTTCTATTGCTGTGTTGCATCAACTATTGGTGCTTGTATTTAGGTCCAAATCTTGGCCTCTTGTAAGAAGATCATTTGGTGACAATTCAATATATAAGTGATATATTGTTGCTGGGTTTTTCTCCCCAAGCTTCTAGGGTATCCGCTATGTAATTGTGTCTAATTTGAATTAATTTTTTGTGCATATAATCTAATCATTAAAATTCTTACACAATTCATATTTATGGGGCTAGGAGTGTAGGGATCAATATGATAATTGACAATTTGCTTTGTTTTTATGGTCACTTTAGTACTATATCTTGTTCTAATAGTATGTGGGACCAATCAAAAGATAGATACCTACCAATTTTAGCAATGAACTCCCTAGATAAGCAAATTCAAAAAGGGTAGGAAAGTCTATTATTGATATATCTTGCAATACAATGCATCCAAGGCATGCATGCAAGGTTAGATTTAATTCTTCAATAACCCCTATTGGCTTGATAGAAGTGTCATCTAATTGCATGAATCCATTAGATATTAGCTTATATTTAAGGCCTAGATTCCAAATTTGGTGAATATTGTTTGGCTTAATCATTTCATTTTACTTATCATAAAAAAGACTCAAGAAATCCAATAAATATTTAGAGCTTGGTTATATGGTGGTGCTACTTTCTATTATCATAACCCTTTGGTTCATACCCAAAATTTTAAACCTTAGAGATGCATTGGAAACTATATGTGATATACTCTTAATGACCCTACATAATCATTTAAAATCCTTAGCGAAAATTAATCAATTATACAACCAATTTTTACTTTTAAAGGCCCCAAAAAAGTAAATTAAGAAAATGTGGAATCTACTAAAAGATTTAGTTTTCGAAACTCATGTAATTTTGTTGATGAGCTTCACCTATATGATTGAATTTTCTCACTAAATAACCAAATGGGTTGTTATAGTGGTGCTACTTGTTGAAGTTATGACCCCTTTTCCCATGGATCATAATTCAAACTTTCAAGATGTGTTGGAGCCCTTAGGTTGTGAACTAATTTTTGTGGCCTAAAGGGATCCTTAGGAAATATCTAGGGACATAAATAATTTCCTAGAAGAATTTGGCTCCAAAGGCCCCAAAAATTAAACTAAGAAAATATAGAAGCTATTAAAAGTTGTCCATTTTTGAAATTTTTATAATATTGTCTAGAAGTGTTTGTTAGATTAATTAAATTCTTTCCTAGATCAATTAAATCCTGAGACATTCATACACACAATTTCATGTGTTTATCATCTCTTATCATAGAGATGGGCATATTGAAAATTCAATCATAAGCCATTATGGCTTATCTATGTTAGAACGACCAAAGTCTTGATAAGTAGGAGATTGTTTTATATCATGTCAAGTTATGATATTAATATTAAAGGATTCACATGCATAATTTTTTATCCAAACTCATTGAACCATATTTTGTGAGTAGTGGTTTGCATAAATTCATCTCTCATGATAATGAAAGATCCACTAAGCACTAGTCATTGCATCTAGGAGATGCTAATAGAGTTGAATCATTGAGACTACCAAGAAGGTCACCCATCCTAGTATACTTTGACTTGACTAAGAATTCTTAAGCATGGATTTTTCCCCAAGTCCAAGCCAACTTGATTTTCTACTCTATTCAAAACCTTTAGCAAGCATTATGTATTATCAACCATTCACCATAGAGACCCTTTATCTCATTGGTTAATAAGAGGTATTTCATAGAGTGTTAAGTCATGATATTAATATCAAGATTCGACTATGTAGTTTTTGATTCAAACTCAAAGTGGCTCTATGATGAATGGTTCATAATGTGCAACACTTGTTAAAGTTTACAAATGGGGTAGCAAGTTAAGTGGGCTTGACCTTGGAAAAAATTTCATGGTTAACTACACTTGAGTCAAAGTAGTACTGGGATGAGTGACCTATCTGGAAGTATTGATGCTTTATCCTTAAAAGTATCACTTAGATGCAATGGGTTCTAAATTGACCATTCATTCTTGTAACCACTACTCATGAAATATGGGTCAATGAAGTTGACTCAAAAAATATCTAGTTCAATCTTAATATTAATAACATAACTTGACACATTACAAAAAAAATCTCCTATTTATCAATGATGAGCTAAAGGGGCTTTATGATAAATGGTTCAATAGGAAAAACACTTACTGAAGGTTTTGAAAATGGGGTAGCAAGCTAAGTGACCTTTAACTTGTGGGAAAACCTATGGTTAAGTGCACTTAAGTTAGAGTAGTACTAGGATGGGTGATCTCCTAAGAATTCCTCATGCTTCACAACTATGAGCATCACCTAGATGCAATGAGTGTTGAGATATGGTGTTGTACACCATTGCATAAAATGATTTATTATAATATTGTAATTAAATAATTATTTAGTTGTGATGCACCTTAGTGGTGTGGTTAATCACACTAGGTAATTATTTGGGGACCACTTGATGTTGTATTGTAACATTGTATTATTATTTAATGTGTGGGAGACATGATCATAATTTAATATTAGAGAAATATTAAATAAAGTGAAGTCTTAGTACCCAATATTAAATAAGGGGTTAGTGGTTTTGTATTCAAATGGTTTTGTGGTACATGGTTTTACCTTACACTAGTTGTATTTTGTGTGAGCTTGTGTCTATAAAAGCAAACATATGTGTAGTGGTTTGGGTTGGGCTGAGAGGGTTGGCTGTCATTATTGAGTCTTTCTAAGGAGTGCATTTGTGAAGCATGGCATGGGATGTGTGGATTCATGCTTAGAAACATGAGAGTGCATTGGAGGGCTTGATGTTTCAGGGGTATTCATTGTAACTCTTGTATTGCTTTATTGTTGAATAATATGATGGAGTATGGAATCTTTTGGAGGCTGGGTTTTTCCCTCTTGAGGGTTTTCCTAGGGTATATCTTGTGTTATCTTGTAGCTTTTCTATTTGATCTATGCATTGTGGTTACTTGTATGCATGTTTATCTCTCATAGGCTATGTAGGAAATGGATTAATATCATGGGTTAAATGCAATATTTCCTAACAAATGGTATCAAAGCTTTCATGGTTGAAGAACTTTTGTTATAACCCTAGTTTGAGAGTTTTTGCAAAGTTGAAGCCATGGGCATGCAAGTAGGGTTTGGAGCGTTACAATATATGAAACACATGTTGCAAGTGTTTGTATGTAGATTTGGGCTTTTGAGTTGTCAAGATTTTTAGGGTTTATTACAGATTTGAAGTTTTTCAAATTTTGGTGAAAGAGGGTTTCTTGGTTTGAGTTTTTATATGAAGGTTTTGTAGCAGAAATTTCATAGATGACAACTTGAGACAAAATGGACTTCGTGTTTGGATTCATGTTGGCCAAGAAACAAAGATTGACATAAAATTCAATCTATTTTGGAAAAGTTGAAAAAAAAGGAAAATTTTTTTAGCCGTACAAACTTTTAGGTCGCCCAATTATGATTGTCATAGAGAAAAATATTAAAAAATAATAATATTGTGAAAATCATCAAGAATATTTTTGTACTTGTAAAATATATTAAAATACCGATTATAAAATCATATTGAAAAATTACAATATATATATATATATATATATCAATAGTGGGAGGGAGTCCGTAAACCTAATCATTGTTATTCATAGTCAATAGTACCGCCGATCGGCCAAGATGGTTCTGGTGAGTACGCCAAGCCACCTACCAATCGATGGGAACTCTTGACCATGGTACCGATAAGGGCTTAAGTAGTTCTCTCGACGCGCCCCAGCCACCACTCAGACCAACTAGAAGCCTTTATGGTGAAAAATAATTAACCCACCAAAAAATTCAACATTGATTTTATAAAATGTTTCAACCGGCCGATAGAAACATAAAAAATGTAATTTCAAAGTTTTATGCCGAATTAATATTCGCGAGTTTGCCATATGGGGGCTTTGCGAAATTTTGAAATTAAAAAATTAAATGATATTTTATAAATATTTAAAGTCTCGTCACCAATAATATCATTGGTGCGCCGCCGGCAACCACCGCTGCTCCACCTAGGGGCCAATTTTAATCAAATTGTTTTACATGGCCAAATAAACAATTTTTTAAACTTGCATAACTTTTTCCCCAAGGTAAAGCACAAAGTTGTGTCACACTTTCAGCCAACTTATCAAAACAACTTAATTTAAGTATTTCTAACTAAAGATTAATTTTGGTCAAACATGTGATCTAGTAAGATTCATTCTAACTAAGTCGATACTCAATAACTTTTTCAACAAAATATATCAAGCAAAAGTATGTGGAGTACCACTTGAGTCCAATTTACCAAAAATAAAAATTATTTGCAAAACTTGAAGTTTCAATAACTCCTACTAATATAAATAATATTTTTTTAAAAATATAAAAAATACCCTTTTGTAGCTCCATAAGTGTAGTTTTTAAAAACATATCTATTTTAATAGTTTAATTAATATTTATTTTTTATTTTTTATTTTTACTAAAAGTAGGTTATTAGCACAAAATATTTGGTTGATTACCATGCCAAAGAAAAATACTAAAACTTATTAAAAAAATAGAAAAAAATATGATGCACTAGATAAAAAGAATCTACTTTAAGATGGTATGATTTTTTTTTCCATTTTAGATAAATATTTAATATGAAAGTTACCACCGATGGAAACGTAACTTTTTTTATTCAATAATTAATATTTTTCATATTTATTTAAATATATATATATTTATCGTAAAATTGGAAAAAATATATCCATGCACTAAAAATTTCAAGTTATAACAATAATAATGTAAAAATTTGCTAAAAAAAATTAATTATAAAAGTTTTAACATCTCATGGAGTTCTCTCATTTTTCAACATTTTATCAACAACTAAATTATAGTGTTAATTTGTTAAAAACTAGTTCAAAATAATTTTTTTAGTTTTTTTTAAATATAAACATAAAATATACTAAAAAATACATATTTTACTAGTTTACATCATTTCAAAATTCAAAACATATATGCCACTTTTTAGTGATTCAAGTTTAGAAGTTGGATCAATGTTGGTTATTTCCTTTATAAAGTGTGACATAGCTTTGTGCTTTTACCCCCCGTGCAACATCTATTTTTCGACTTCTTATAGTCGTTGGAAAGATGGTTTTGAGAAATATGTAGTGGTATAGGTTTGGTTATCTAATTTTTCCATTTTGACATGTTTCTAGGGCCTGGAAGTCAGATGTTCTCGAAAGCACGGTTTTGGTTATAACTTTTGCATACAAAATCAAATTTTTGATTTCAAAGAGGCATTGGAGAGAATTTGCAGTGTACTACATAGTAGTTTAGATTTTTTATTAGTTTTAGGAGCAGGTTGAGCTTGGTACTTGTTTGATCACTTGTAGGTGCCTGAGATTTAGGGTGTGATTGTGTGAGCATTCAGACGAGTCACAAGGTGAAACGTTGAGAGAGTACATATTTTTACATGATATTTATGATGCTACAACTAATTATAAGATTGGTGCTTTTTAGTATAGGTTTATAGGTTTTTTCAGAGTTGGGACTTTGATAGTAATAGGTACACAGGTTGTCTTTAGTTTTGAGGACATGATTGTACATGGTTTGAGATCTAGAGTCTTGTATGGGTGATAGTTGAGTGCAAGTACAATGATGGTTATGGTTATGGTGTCATGGATATGCAAGTACATTTGATGCATTGACATGACATGATCATGCATATGGTTGTTTGGTGGTAACATGGTTTGGTATTAGGAGATTATTTTTATCTTCTTGATGGTTATTTGGTTCCTTGACTATGATTACTCATTTGGAGACATGGTTGGAAAATTAGATCTGTGGTTGATTTGGTGTTTGAGTCATTTGGTCTACATGATTATCTTCTTTAATATCTCAATTTGGAGGTTACTAATGTGATGATGAGTTTGCATGTTTCAGTGGTTGGATCTACGAGTTATGAGTTGTATAAATTAATCACCCATTCAGTTGTAGTGGGATGAACCGGATGTGAACTGTCTATATCCACCAGGTTTGATTCATTGTTGTTGTAGATTTTATTAGTTGGCCTTGTTTGTGGTCATTTGTACATTGGTATGTTGCTTTGGGATTGAAAGGATGGATGGTTAGAGTATTTGATTAGTCAGGTGATGGGACTTGTATCATGTGGTTTGATCATGATGTCATGATAGCTTGTCACATTCATTGGTTATACACTTTCAGTGGGAGCTTTTGACAGTGATGACTTGGTGGTGTTGGAATTGTTTGCAATGTTTTGTTGGTAGTTGTATGTATCTTCTTGGCTTGGAGATCTTGGTTTCACTTGTATGTTACTGATATTGCAGTTGAGTGTGTGCAGACCTGGATGATCTTCATGGAGAGGATGGTAGTCATGATGCCATGTGTAGCTCATATAAAGGTTTAGTGGGAGTTGTTGGAAGTGATGTGGATGCATCATTGGTGATGGTTATCTTCATGTGATTGGAGATATATTTTCTTGGTTTAGAGTATGTTTGATATTAAGTCATGGTTTACTCTTGATGCTAGCTTAGAGTTTTGGCATCATATGAGTTCTCTTGAGACCAGGATGTATGTTTTGGTGCATGTAATCTCCTAGGAGGAGATGGTTAGATCATGTTGTCATGATAGGTTCCTGATTCTATAGTTGGAGCTTTAACATTGATTGTGGTAGTTCTCTTTGTATTGCGTGCAATGATCATTTTCTTGATTACTTCATGATGGTGTTATGTTGCATTTGGAGTTTGGCATGGATTGATTGGTTATAGGTACTCATGAATACTTAGAGATGTAGGTGATGGTTGGAGTTCTTTTGTGATTAGAGACATTTGCTTGAGACAGTTACTCATTGGAGGTTTCAACAGGAAGGTCGAGGAGCTTTCACCTAGATATGGACGTGAGTTCATGATGGAATGATAGAGGAGATTGTTCTTGGAGTGAGTCATGATGACTTGGTTATCCTAGAGAAGCATTCTCATTCCCCACTCTTGGTCTACTCTACAATTCTTTATTTGAGATGTATTTTCCCATTATATCTTTCAGATGTGTTATGTTTCGTGATTTGATTTCTCATGGGATTGAGTAGAGTCATGGTGATTGATTTGGATAGTCATTTGAGGATGGTTTAGCATGATTTTATATGCTTTATATTTCATAGATATGGATCTTGAGCTATGGATAGCTAGTTCTGGAGGATTCATTTGAGGGATGTTATGGCATGGTTATCTCCTTGTGCATTTGAGTTTATGATATCATTCTTTGAAGAGGATTGTTGGGAGATGGTTTGTGGGCTAATTTCCAATTTTGGGGATGGTTACTTTGAGTTTGATCTTCTTGATTTGAGAGGCTTGCATCCATGTTGGCATTGCTACATTTATCCATATGTTGTACTTGATCTATGGGATTGAATGTTATGGGTGTTGTTGAGGATTTTCATTTGGGGTTGTTAGGAGAACATACTTGACACAACATTATACTTTTGAGGTGTTGGTAGAAGGACATTATGGTTTACAGGTGTTCTCTTCTTCATGGTTTCTTTCTGGATGTTCATTTGGGGAGGATGGTGGCCACATGTTGTGAGAGATTATGCATTTATTTGGGTTGCATGTGTGGATCATTATTGTTGTTCTTGGTACTTCATGCTTCGATTTACTTATCACACCTTGATATTGTGTTGATTGGTAGACTTGATATGCTTTTAAATTACCTATGCAGTCAGAGTTCCTAGATATGTATGTTATTCATTGACAGGTTTAATATAGGGAGCTTGATTGCGGTTTATGGGTTGCATATGTTCTTGGCATGGGTTTACCGATGTATTGATACCTTGGAGGTATGAATGGTTGGATGTATTATCATGTGTTGTGGATGCTATTTATGATCATGTGGGTTTTTCAATTGACAACAACTTGGTTGGAGCCTTTGTTATCACTTGGATTTGATGCTTGTGCTCGTGGATTGGTGCATCTTCACCTTGGCATGTTCCTTTTCTTCCATAGGTGGCAAGTTGGAAGATGAGAGGAGTTCTTGCTTGAGATGGTGGTCACTTTGTTCTTATTGTAAGTATATTGATGGAGCACAAGAGCATGTTACAGATTCATGTGGTTTCATGTATGACTATGATGATGTATTTCATGTATTGATCCCTTATGCAATGTTTACAACAAGTTGGAGAATGTTGAGATATGGTGTTGTACACCATTGCATAAAATGATTTATTATAATATTGTAATTAAAAAATTATGTAGTTGTGATACACCTTGGTGGTGTGGTTAATCACACTAGGTAATTATTTGGGGACCACTTGATGTTGTATTGTAACATTGTATTATTATTTAATGTATGGGAGACATGTGATAATAATTTAATATTGGGAAAATATTAAATAAAGTGAAGTCTTAGTACCCAATATTAAATAAGGGGTTAGTGGTTTTGTATTCAAATGGTTTTGTGGTACATGGTTTTACCTTACCACTAGTTGTATTTTGTGTGAGCTTGTGTCTATAAAAACAAACACATGTGTAGTGGTTTGGGTTGGGCTGAGTGGGTTCATTGTCATTATTGAGTCTTTCTGAGGAGCGCATTTGTGAAGCATGGCATGTGATGTGTGGATTCATGCTTGGACACATGAGAGTGTATTGGAGGGCTTGATGCTTCAGAGGTATTTATTGTAACTCTTGTATTTCTTTATTGTTGAATGATATGATAAAGTATGGATGCTTTTGGAGGTTGGGTTTTTCCCTCTTGAGGGTTTTCCTAGGGTATGCATTGTGTTATCTTATAGCTTGTTTATTTGATCTATGCATTGTGGTTACTTGTATGCATGTTTATCTCTCATGGGTTATGTAGGAAATTGATTAAGATCATGGGTTAAATGCAATATTTTCTAACAATGAGTGCTAGGTGGACCATTCATTCTCATGAGAGATTATTTCATGCAAACCACTACTCATGAAATATATGTCAACAAATTTGACTCAAAAACCATGCAATAAAATTCTAATATTAATATCATAACAAAGTCTGGGTGTTGAGGAAGTGTGGTTTAAATTCTTGAGGATAGTAATTCAAAAAGTTGATAATACATTAATATATGGAACTTTCAAAGTGAATGAAAATTCACTCCAAAAACACTAAGGGAACAAGGAGACACATGTGATTCTCATTTCTAGGAAATTCAAAAGTTTATGACTAATGTGAATTTTTTCTTGAAGCAATATATTGTGGACATATAATTTGTGTTCAAATAATCATTTTTTATTAAATAAAATTTACATATCATTTTAAAGAAATAATTTACTTCTTATCAAAGATAAAGGTCTATAAAATGAAATCACACCTTAAAACCAAATTATAGTATGAAACAAGGCACAAAAGGCTAAGGAATCACAAAATTGCTAATTGGATACATTCCATGATGGATTCAATACCTAATAGGTACCATACCACACCCATTTATAAAGGATATTAACTAGTCAGTAAAAATATAAGGTGTTATACCACTTTCTATTAAAGGGTAAAGGTAATAAATTTATAAAGTTTTATTTTAAGGGTGTTCCACATGAATGGTAAAAAGTAATCAACATTGCTAATATTAAAGAATTATTTTATTTTATTTTATGGGAATGGACATGAAGGAATGATTATGATTAGTAAAATTTATAAAATTTATAGATCTCACCACTCTTTAATAATATTATGAAATTTAATTAAAAATGGGTATTTTAGATATATGGTAGAAAAAAATTATAAAAATATTAAATAAAAGAACGAAAAAATAAAAATGATTATAAAAATTTCATAAAACAAATGGGCAATTTTTATATATAGTAAAATAAGGAGTATTTAGAATTATAATAAAGTATTGGAAGGATTGTTATTATTCTAGTATTATGAGGTGGGAATGAGAATAGAGGTATTATTTAATATCCTAAGAATAAACATAATATGATATAATTTTATATAGTGAATTTCCTTTGACACAATCGCTACCAACAAGTTTAGACTCCAACCCACTATTTAAAAAGTCTTGACCATTTAAAAATAACTCCTAAACCAATAATAATATGTATGACCTAATTTTCATTCTATTAATCATTATGCAATTTGTTATACGAATATCTATTAAACAATTCATTAAATCAGATTATTACATTCCCTTTTAAAAAAATCAATTAAAAAAATTACTTAATTAATAAATATCTTTCACAAATTTCCAAAAAAATTCTGAAAACAAATTAAAAATAACTTCTATCACCATAAATTAAACTTCATTATAATTCCAAATATGAATGCCAAATTCAATCCCATTATTTTTTAAGGTAAGTAGCTTTCTTAGTATGTATTTATACTACAATGTATATTCCTGTAACTCTCCTACTTTCTTCCTTATCTATCACCAATAGGTTGTGGGTTCCTTTCGACCACCTTCCATAATAAAATACATTTAATAAATTGAAAGCCTTTATTATAGAACTTTAGATGGTGTGCTTGGATTTTTATACTATTAATATGATCCCATCTAGGGGGGGTGCACTTCTATGATGGGGTCCTTCACATTTTTTTAATAATTTTACAGTGGGTATTGAAATATTAAACTGATTGTAACAAAGCAGTACCCAAACGTGGGAATTTTGCATATAACAAGCCAAGGGTGGACAAATCATAATGACAAATCTTTTGCTTTAAGCTCCAAAAATGGAGGTTGAGGGTGGTGGTAGATTTTGAGGCATCTGTAACATTATTTAATCCTTTATAAGGAACTGTTTGTTGAAGAAAACATTTTATACAACTTGTTTTCTGGAATATGTGGGTTTATATTTGATGAAATGGTTTACAAAACATTGTAATTCGACGTCGCACCAGACGTAGATTAACAAGTTACGTAGTCCGACAACAGTTATATTTTGCTTCTGACGTTTTCATTTCGTTTCTTATTGTTACCCAACAAACTCTTGTCGGCAATTTTATTGAGAATTACGTCTGTGACTTACTTTATGCTTTGTATAAAGGACAAGGAGGTAAGCTTATATGCTTCACTTCTGTTAGTGAGGACATAGACTAACAGAGAAAGATAGAAATAGAAATTTGAGAAATGATGGGGAGAACAGTGAACTCAGTGCTGCCAACAGTGACAGTCTTTCTTGTGGTTCTTTCAATTTCAGTCTGGACAGTGGAGGGAGAAACAAGACAATATAAATTTGATGTAAGCTTTTTTGATTTACAGGAATCTTAAACACATTTAACACATTTAGCTTTGAGGTTGTTTGATCGGTTTGAATATTTCAGGATTAGATTATGCAAGTTTTTTCTTCATTAACATTTCATATCACACTCTATGATCTATTATTACGATCTCTTCTCTGAAATATTAGATTATGTAAGTTTTTTTGTTCATCAACATTTCACATCATACTTCAAGGTTTATCAGTGGGATCTCTTCTTTTGATTACTCATTCTGATGATGGATCATGGAGTGTGATTGTAAACTTTATGAAAAAAAAGCTTACATAGTCTAGTCCAAAAATACTGTAATGTGATCTGAAACATGGATGAAGAAAAAAGCCTACACAATCTAATTCAGAAATATTCATGCTAACATTATAAACTGTAGAAATTTTGCGTGGATAAATGTTTATCTTTGAGTTTTGATATGTAGTTTGTTGTATATATACACTTTCCATATCTTAGTACAAAATCTTTGAAGAAGTGATTTTTTGAAAATTAATCAAATTCACAAATATTTAATTCTGAATTCGCCAAAATCATATGAAATGGAATCCACCATGGACCATATCTTTCTAACTCCCAGTGTCCAGTATTTTCCTTGATCTTTCTATTAATGGCTTTGCAATTGATGATGCAGATACAATTGAAGAATGTTAGCAGGCTGTGTCATACAAAGCCCATCATCACAGTGAATGGACAGTTCCCGGGGCCAACTATTTATGCTAGGGAGGGTGACACAGTACTCATCAACCTCACTAATCATGTGAAATATAATCTTTCCATCCATTGGTATGATCTAGTATTACTACTGTTAATTGAGATTTATATATACTTTGTAACGGGTTTTAATCATGGTTGGAATTGTTATTGAAGGCATGGAATAAGGCAGCTGCGCACAGGGTGGGCTGATGGGCCTGCTTATATAACTCAATGCCCCATTCAAACTGGGCAGTCTTATACTTACAACTTCACCATCACTGGCCAACGAGGGACACTCTTCTGGCACGCTCATATTCTATGGTTGAGAGCAACAGTCTATGGAGCTCTTGTCATTTTACCCAAACCAAGTGTACCTTATCCATTCCCCCAACCCTATAAGGAAATCACAGTGATTCTAGGTCAGTGAAAGGATTAACCAACCATTAGATTGTATTTGATTTGATTGCATGATTAGTCATGACATATAAACACTAGTACTGAGTTATGGCTCCTTGTGGATGCAGGGGAGTGGTGGAATGCAGATGTGGAAGGTGTTATAAATGCAGCACTTAAGTCAGGAGGACCACCCAATGTATCTGATAGTCATACCATTAATGGAAAACCAGGCCCACTAGGCACCTTCACATGTCCTATCAAAGGTAAGCAGGCAATCAACCTCAAGTAATATAGATACCACCGTTCAATTTTAAGTTTACAATTTTTTATTGAACTTGTGTGTCTCAGTTATTATATTAATCATATTTTTTCTCAAATGTTTATGAAATAAGTGGGACTTACCATACAAGCAACATTGACAATATTAAATATTTATTAATAGGATA
Organism: Sequoia sempervirens; assembly: GCA_007258455.2. NCBI lineage: Eukaryota > Viridiplantae > Streptophyta > Pinopsida > Cupressales > Cupressaceae > Sequoia > Sequoia sempervirens. The sequence continues at coordinate 2,260 of VDFB02013726.1, read as the reverse complement.
AAAGAATAATAAATCTTTAGGATTCCAACCTTTTATAATCCTTTTCTTTATGAAAGATCACCTTAATCAACTTTCAGATTGTGAAATGATTGGAACAGATAAACAGCTGTCATGGGATGTATTTCAAGGATTTAGACTTCTCACCCTTCAGATTCTTTCACCTGGTCAAAGATTTTACAACACATGATGTTTGCTAATACAGTGGATTAAGAAAGTAGCTTATGATTTAGGCTTCCCAACCTCTACATCCTTTTTCTTTATTAAAGTTTTTGGGACACGAGATTTTAGATTTATTAATAAATTGATGTAATTTACAATACTAACTTTTTCACCCTCTAAAATCTTTTTTTCTCAAAAGTTGAATGTAATTTACTACTGTAACATTGTTATGTACTTGAGTCTCTTTCATTGTCAAAGATTTTTGAAATAAATAATGTTCAAAGCATTTCACCCTCTAAACTTTCTTTATCTATTTTTTTTATATAAAATGTCGATTAAGATTGAAATTGAAATGTGTATATTGTTTAAGTTCTTAATTTTTAAATTTGACTATGCGAAGATTTTTCAACATCAACATTTCAGATCGCACTCTATGATCTATTATTAGGATGAAATAGCTAGATCATGACTAGGTCATGTTCCATCATCAGAATGAAGCTATTTCATCCTATGATAGATCATGAAATATGATCCAAATCGTTGATATTGAAAAATGTTTACATAATCAAATCCAAAAATAACAAGTTAATCTATCATGAACTGTAAAAATCTTGTATGTTATGCTCTTACTTTAACCTATAATAAAATGTCCCTTATCTCACAATCAATTCTTGCTAGAGTGTGTGCTATGAATGATGAGATCTTATTAAAAAAGGATTGCAATTTCCCTTGTATTGCAGATACTTTTGTGCTTCCAGTTGAGCAGGACAAAACATACCTACTGAGAATAATCAATGCTGCACTGAATGATGAACTCTTCTTCGATGTGGCAAGTCACCACCTCAAAGTGGTGGAGGTGGATGCAGTGTACACCAAGCCATTTGAGACCAAATCTGTGGTGATTGCTCCGGGACAAACCACAAACGTTTTGCTCCAAGCAAACAAAAACCCCGGCAGGTATTTCATGGCCGCTCGCCCCTTCATGGATGCCCCTGTTCCTATAGATAACAGAACCGCCACTGCAATCTTGCAATACATCAATGCACCCAATTCATCTTTTTCCTCCAACATGATTGTGATGCCTCAAATCCCATCTCCAAATGATACAGCATTTGCCACCAACTTTAGCAACTCTATCAGGAGCTTAAATTCTGCCCAATACCCTGCAAAAGTTCCGCAGACAGTAGATCGCAATCTGTTGTTCACAGTAGGGCTTGCATTGGACATATGCCCAACCTGCATAAATGGCACCCGTGCAGCTGCGTCAATCAACAATGTAAGCTTTGTCATGCCCACCATTGCTCTTCTGCAAGCACATTATAATAACATCAATGGGGTTTTCACTAAAGATTTCCCAGACAACCCTCCCACTCCTTTCAATTACACAGGCACACCGCCAAAAAACCTCTTCACATCCAAAGGAACGAGACTCACTCGTCTCTCATACAATTCAACGGTGCAGTTGATTCTTCAGGACACCAGCGTGCTGACTGTGGATAACCATCCAATTCATCTCCATGGCTTCAATTTCTTCATAGTGGGTTCAGGTTTAGGCAACTACAACCCAAATAAAGACCCAGCAAACTTTAACTTGGTAGACCCTCCAGAGCGCAACACAGTGGGAGTGCCAACAGGCGGTTGGACTGCTATCCGATTTACAGCTGACAATCCAGGCATATACCATATTCTTTCATTTTCCTCTCTTCTCCTTCAAATTTTTTATATAATTCTTTGATCTGATTGTTAAATTGATATGCACACAGGGGTTTGGTTCATGCACTGTCATCTGGAAGTACACACAACATGGGGATTGAAGATGGCATTCGTGGTTGAGAATGGAAAAGGACCCAATGAATCCATATTGCCTCCTCCGAAAGACCTTCCCAAATGCTAGGGCTACTGTGCTACAGCCATGAATTGGTTTTGCCTTCAATGTTGTGGATGTTACCAGTGACAGACACTGTTTTTAGATAGCATTGGGAGTGGCGTCATAATAGTCTTGCAATTCGCTACTTTGCCGAAATCAAGACCGGAAATGTGTAACATTGGGTTTTCAGTTCAGTTTAATTGAATAAAATCAGAATTGTTTGAACATGTCCAT
>VDFB02013725.1:0-47590 GCA_007258455.2 Sequoia sempervirens | reverse complement strand
TATATATATATATATATATATATATATACATATATTCTGATTGCTTTGTCAAATGAGCCACAGTGGTCTTTGTTTGTATATATGGTTATATATATCTACTTATATGTATATTTTGAAATATGGATCAACCAATTGAATACACACAAACACACACACACACACACACACACACACACACACATATATATATATATATGCATACATCTATCTGTGTATGTACCGGGGAATTCAATACAATTTCATATTTTGTCTATAATATTCAATACCCAATAAGTGTTAAAAATGACAAATGTTTGAAAACCCAAATTAAATAGAACTTTAAAATATGGAAAATAGAAGAGGTAGTCTGTGGTAATAAACAGTTTGCTATGGGGAACTAGGAAAAAGAATATCATGAGGAACAATTTGTTATGGGAAACTTCAAACAGTTGAGACAAAAAGGAAAATTGGAAAAGAGCTATTACAAAAACACTTAAAAATCACGCGAATATGACAGATGTTTGAAAGCCCGCATTAAGGATAACTTTAAAATATGGGGAATAGAAGAAGCAAACCATGATAGTGAACAATTTGCTATGGAGAACTAGAAAAAACAATACCATGAATAATAGTTTGTTATGGGGAAGTTCAAATGGTCCACACAAAAACAATATTAGGAAACATATTCATAGAAGAGACATAACATGTTCCATAGAGACAAAATAACCCCAAAAAATAACAGGTATAACGACCTTCCATAAAAATAGAGAAATTATAAAAGAGCTATTACAATAACACTTAACAAATTTCATACTAACCCTCTACATATATATATGCAATCACTCCTATGTTAATTTGTATCAGCATGGCGAAACAAATAGTTTCCTGGCTTTTAAGTGTTATTCTAATAGCTCTTTTATCTATCCAGCTTTATATTTTTAGCTGATAGGCTATTTGTTTGAAGTTTCCACTTGGATTTTTAACAACCCACCCATGAATACAATTTTTCACCATGGAAATACCGCCAAAGATGCATAGAGATAACCACAAACAATAAACAGACTGAGAAAAAATTCCTAACCCTAACCATATTTTTTGATGACTTACAGATGCAAGAGCACAATAACTACAAACAATAAACGAAACCAAAAAAATTTACTAACCCTAAGCATATTCTTTGGCGAAAGAAACAAGATTTAATTGCAATAAATCCATCCATACAAAGACATAATCTCTTTGAAGTCTCCAAAATGGGTATAACGGAAAAGATGCAAACATATAACAAGGAACAATAAGCAGAGAGCGAAAGACACAAACAATATATTAATCATTTACAAAAAATACCCATGCAAAATGACTTATAGATTCTAGAGCACAACAGTCTTAAAACCCTCCAATCTGCTATCAAACAGAGCCAAAGGCGACGATGATTTTTACACTAGTTTGCTATCAAACCAACACCACAATGGAAATGCAACTTCATCAATATACTTTCTCACACATTTCACATCACATCACTGTTAAAACCCTCCAATCTACTGTAGACATGCAAAAATATCATTATGCACTTAGTTTACGTTCACACGCATATTAATTTAATCAAGCTCATCAAAGACATTCACCAAGTAAATCAGGACTATTAAATAAATCAACTTGTCTCACATCAACCTTTAATTAAATAAACAAAACTTTATTTAATTAAAAATGCATATTCCATCCCTCTTTGATTTAAATAAATCCAAATATTCAAGTCAAAAGGTCAAAATCATCCTAATCATCATTAAGCTAATCTAATCCTAATTAGCCTAACCTAACCACCCATCACATCCTCTAGATATTCCCACTTGCACAAATAAATCAATTTTTTGATTTATTAAAATCCTTATTTTCTTTCAACTTGGCATAAAAATAGAATATTCCCTCAAGTTTGAAAATGATGACAAGTTGACTTGTCCCCTCCAACATTGTATTAACTTCTCATTTTCATGTCCCCCTCTCAACATTTATTTCACAATTTGAATTTGAAACTCCCTCTCTTGGGCACATTTCCCAAATCTTGCTCATCCCTCAACCTATGGCAAGTTGACAAGTGGCCTCTTTTCATTGGCTTATCTTTAGTCTTACATTCATCCATTTGGCCATTCTCTCATCAAAATAAATCTATAAATAGAGGTCTTAATCTCCACAATTTCATCCACAAATCCTATGCAAAGTCACTCTCCTCATTTGAAAACTAATTTTTCCCATCTTACTCCATCATCATCATTGGCATTATATCATTTAGCTTATCTTAGCAAGGGTTGGGAAAGGGATATTTTCCACAATAGCACCAATCCACTATGAGATAAACATACTTCATGTTTTTCATATGCTTATTTAGCTTACTTTTTGTCATTTGTTTGCATTTGGAAGCATTGGTGTATTATTTCATAGAGATGTTGTTTGCTTTGTTTTAAACTAACCATGATAATGTGTGTTGGAGGTTTTAGCAATTTGTAGATTGGGCATCCACACCTACTATCCAAAGGAATAATGAGTAGAGAACGAAAGACATGAGTAATAAATTAATCATTTATGCAAAATATCCATCTAAAATGGCATTTACGTTTCACTTTCTGTGTACAAAAGAAAGAAGATTTAACTACAATTTCTCCTATGGTAATCTACAATTACTTCGACAAAGATATGCAAAGACAACCACAAACAATAAATGAAAAATTCATAGAGATAACACACAATCACTCGTATGTTAATCTACAATTGCTCGTATCTTAATGGGTGCAACGACAAAGATGTACAGATATAACTAAAACAAAAAATGGAGGCTGATAAAATTACTAACCCTAACCATATTTTTTAATGAAAGAAAGAAGATTTAACTACAATTGCTCCTATGGTGATGGATGCAATGCCAAAGATACACACAGATAACCACAAACAATAAACGAAAGATTCACAGAGATAACTAAAACAATACACAAAGGGAGAAAAAACAATTGCTCCTATGTTAATCTGCAATTTCTTCCATGGTAATGTGTATAATGCCAAAAATGCACAGAGATAACTAAAACAATAAACCAGTGGCGAAAAAGTTACGAACCCTAACCATATTTTTTGATGAAAGAGAAAAGATTTAACTGCAATTTCTTCGTCCATATAGAGCAATAATGTCTTACAAATCTCCAAAATGGGTATAATGCCAAAGATCGAAACACATAACAAGAAGACATGAACAATAAATTAATCATCTATGCAAAAATCCCATGCAAAACGACTCACCATACAGATGCACAAAGATAACTAAAACAATAAACCAATGCCGAAAAAATCACTAACCCTAACCATATTTTTTGATGAAATAAAGAATATTTAACTACAATTTCTCCATACATATAGAGTAATAATCTCTTTCAAATCTCCAAAATAGGTATAATGCCAAAGATAGAAACATATCACAAGAACTCATCATCAATAAATTAATCATCTATGCAAAATACCCATGTAAAACGACTTACAAATTCTGGAGAACAATAGTTCATTGATTTTTGGAATACTCTGCTATCAAACCAGGCACGAAGCCAAAGGCAACGATTTTTACAATAGTTTTCTATGAAACCATCACAACAATGACTGTTTCAACAATACAACTCAATCAAAGTATACTTTCCCACAATCCAACACTCAATATTGCATTTACTTTGTTCACCCACATTTACTACCCCTGCCTCCATCGTACAACAACGACAAAATACATTAACACTCCTGTGAGCAAACACTTACATTTCAACTTCCACGTATCAAGGACACCAACTCCACCACCTCCAACCCACATAATTCCCAAGCTCCACATGGCCACAAACAAACTTGATCTACTCGTTGTTGGGCAGGACATCTCAGGCACCAACAAATCCAATTCATGGCTTGTCTCATGAAATTCCCGGTGGAAACTTCAAACAAAATAGCCTATTGGCTAATTATTTGCAAACCAAAAACAATTGTCATGCACCTTGCTCAATGAAGGGACTCAAGGTGAAAGATGAAATTGATTTTTTCATGCATTATATCATCTTTGAGTGAGAAGCCAACTTGAGATGATAAAATACCTCCTACCTCTAGTCTCTAATCAAACCCTACTTAGATTTTCTAGCCAGATGTAGCATTAGAATCTTCAAGCAATTTTTTAGGTGTAGTGTGCATAGCCTTGAGTGAAAAAGCATTTGACAATTTAATGAATAAATTTATCAAAATTTGAAGGTTTCAGACTCAACCAAAAATACACCTTTTATACAATATTGTCTAGATTATCAAGTTATAACGTCATATTTCTCTCATATAGATGCATAAAATAATTTCTACAACTCTCAAATCATAAGCATCTTAAAATTTCCTAGCAAAACCCTTATGATTCCATAAACCCACACTAACGAAAAATGACATTCAATAAAAAAATTTCGAACTTCAATACCACTTCAAAATAGAAAGCAAGATAATAATCTCTCACCTCCATTTAGGCATGTAGAAACAAGATTTACTGCCAGCCTCTTCCATTACAAAGCCATTTCCTTCATGATCCAATGATACCTCTCCCACTTCTTCACACCAAGTTCTTCATGCAACAATAATGATCTCCTTTGGTGGCAAGAAACTCACCTACTGGTATAAATCATAATTTATTTTGATTGGTAGCTTCCGTTCGAAAATCAAAAAATTTTCGATTGGTTAGGAAAGAATTTGCTTTTACTTACACTCTAGATCACCTCTTCACACTAAATCTTTGTATTCCAAATTCTATTGAAGCTCTCTAGTACGGGATAAAGGAAAACAAAGGTAAACGGTGAAAACGAAGGAGAATAAAGGAAGAAGGAAAATGAAGGAGGGGCAAAGATTCACTTATTTATTGATAATCCATTTATTGATGATTCACTTATTAGCCATTTCATTTAAAATTATTCTATTACTTGAAGTTAGTGCTTACAATGATTTTAATTGAATAACTTGATTTTCTTTCTTAATAGGAAATAGAAGGAGGAACAAGGAGCTTTTTTGTTCACGCAAAGGACTTACAACATTGAAGCATAAAAAGTGATCTTTGGAGGAATCTTGGAGAATCGGACATTGAAACTGAAATTCATTAAGCATTTTTTAATGCTTGGAGCCTTCATTTACTACTTTAATTTTCTATTTTTGGCCAACTATATCATTTTTTTCTTTCAAAGTTAGGCTAAAATTGAACCTTAGACACCTACTAGATTTCGATTTGGTCTAACAATTGAACAAACAAACTTCACACTTGATATTGGTGCTTTTAAAACGAACTCATCATTGCTTTGAGGCTAAAATGAACATGTGTCTTTTATGCTTTGTAATCTTTTTTGCAAAATAATCTCATCTAAAAAGGCGTATGCACTTCTTTCGTGCTTCATGGCGATCTTGAGAATCAAAATTCTTTTTGATGACATTAATTTGCATAAAATACTACCCCCACACTTCATTTTGGGTTTAAAATTTGAACAAAATCTTGTGCTAGTGTGAGTGGGGGCATTATCGCACATATTCTCTCTTTGTTGCCATCAAAGATTGATCGAGTTACGAATTTTGTTTTTACTCACTTTTGTTTATCCTAGAGGGTCTGCCTTGGGGAAAAAGTACTCACCCAAGGGAATGACTCAACCAGTAACACTCTAAAGCCAAGAGTATTTCCAACTGGGATATAAATGTGGGTATTGGAGTAAACGCCAGTATCGCGCGGTTAGCTCTGACGAGATGGATCCAAAAGGGGACTCTCACCATATGGGTCAATCTCCATGATCAGAAAGTCCAAAATAGAACCCTTGTTTTGTAGTGACCAATTGATCCATTGAGCGAGTTTATCAAAGTGGTGCATTGGAACTTAGATTCCAAGAAGTTACTTGCCATGTCTGATCTTGGTTAAACTATAGAGGTTAAGACTTCATTCTTAACATACCTTTATACTCCTTCCTTGGTTGCATGTAAAATCATCTCTTCTACGAAGGGCATGAGGCAAGCCCACCAAGAAAAACGTACCAATTGAGCTAGGATGTTGCATTGCTTGTGAGTCAGTTTGAAAACACAGTGCTTTGATCGAAAACATTGGGAAACCAACATTCAATGAATCATCAAAATTACAAACCCTTTAGGAGAGGCAAATATCCTTGAACAAATTCACATGTTATTGCTTTCCCTTGGGATTTGTGTCCTTAGAGGCTTCTAAACATTTGGATTTCATCTCAATTTGCTCCTACTAAAGTCAACTTTAGGAAACCTTTGCCTTGATTTCCTCAATTTCCGCATAATGCATTTTATGGGATGAAAGGGAATTAGGACATTGGACATATAGTTGAAAACCTAATCAAGAGTGTGTTTGTGGTAAAAAGAATCCATTAAGCAAAGATTAAATCAATTGGACCCCACACATGTGCTTGGCATCTTTTGGTCATATGGTTTTCATGCAAACATTGGTCTTTTGATTTTGAATTACTCTTAAGGCATGCTCTTCACTATCTTGGTCTCGTAAACAAGTCCTTCCTAGGTTCATTTAGAATCAAATCAAACACTTCATCCAAATTTCAAACATCTATCAAAACCCATCCCACCAAACAACTTTAGAGCTTTGAAAACATCATTCTAGACTTAGGTAAATCATCAAAATTAGAATCACCTTATTTAGTTAGGTGTATGGGAATGCATCCTTTCTCATACATTTAATTGAATTAGAAATCCTTTGAACAAGTTCATCCTAAGATCACATCCAACATCTTAGGGTTTACAAGTTCATTATCCAAATCAAACCAATCAAAATCAAACCTTAAGTCTAGCATTGATCCAAAGTTCCTAAATGTTCATCACTCATATCATTTACACCTTTCAACACTCATCTCATCATTGGTCCTAAGAACCTTAGAGGTCACTTTTACAACAAGTTCAAAACACAAGAGGAACATGGAATATAAACTTGATCCATACATCATGAGTAATCCAAGTCAACTAAGCTATCAAAGCCTTACAATGCCGATTGATTATCAAAACTCACAATTATACAATCCATACATGGGATCATTACCTTCTAAAAATGGTAATGGCACAAAAAGTGTGAGTATGCCCAAATCAAAGATTGGAACACATTTCCCAATGGTAGATCTAAATCCAAACCTACAAGTTTTCCAACCGAACAATCAATGCATGAGCCTTCAAATGAATAATGAGAATGTACCAAGTACAAGTTTTCAAAACATGAATCCGGAAAACTTTGGGATAAATATGGTTGCAAATCATACCAATATTGTTCAAAATCCAAACAAGATGTTAACAACTCCAAGTAAAGGTAACATCATGCAAGATCAGAGTTACTTAAAACAAGGCAATGCAATTCCCAACATCAACAATGTTCAATTTCAACCCATAATGCCAAAATTGAACATCATCCAAAATTAGAACATTGTCCAAAATCAAACACAAGTACACACTCCAAATTTTTTTAAACAAAAGCCAAAACAACTATATCAAGGGAGTCAAGATCGAAATCAAGAACTAATTTGGCGAGATCAAATTGCTACACTTACCAAAATAGTTGAGTCATTGTGCCAAGAGACATCTCCACCACCATTACCTATATCAACATCATTCCTTGGTTTAGGGATTCCCCCTTTACCTAGCACCAATCACTCCATCCAAATCAATCCACCTAACACCAATCAAGTCATCACATCAAATCCTTTGGATATACCATCGACATCGCACGAACAGATGGTATCTAATCAAATGACAACATCAATCCTGACAAATCAAAATATGGTCTCCCAAAGACCTATCACCTTGATCAATCCCATCATATCTCAAACCCTCACAATCACTCCAAACGCATCTCAATGACTTGTCACTACATCCAACACGATTCCAAATCTGCCACTACCACCAAAACCAAATGTAGCAAGACAATATAACATTGCTCTAAAAGCTCACCAGGCCTACCAAAAGGCCATCCAATGATATCTAGCCACACAAAAAGCAACACAAGCTCAACAAGTGCAACAAGCCTCTCAAGTTGCCCAAGCCTCTCAAGCCACCCAAAAAACACAAGCACAAACACAAAAAATGATAACTATTGGGGATAACGATGAACATTCAACCACTGGTGATAGCATTGACAATCTCCCCACCACAATTACTGAAAGCAATGATCAAGATCTATCCAACAAAGAGTACATTGAATATGTTTCTATCTCGTCCAAAGATCAAATCAACATATGTCAAGATTCAATTTTCAATCATGATGAAAATCCACCAACCAACAATGATACAATTCAAGAAATGTCAACATCATTTGACCCTATGGTTGAAGACATTGGAAATCCCTCCACCACAATTGTTGAAGACAATGATCAAGATCTCTCCATGGATAAGCACCTTGAAGATGTTTCCACCCCATCCGATGATCAACTCACCATACATCAAGAGCCACTTTTTAGTGATCTATTTCAAGGAGTGTTAGGATTATTTGATCCTATTGACATAATTCACAATTCGTTCACCTATGATCATGTTGAAAATGTCTCTACATCGCCTTATGAGTTAGAGGGCATATCTCAAGAATTCATTCCAAAGCATGATCAACATCTTTCACCAAGGTCTAGCAATGGTCCTTTCCAAGACATATTGACATCCTTTGACGTCATGGTTATAGATACTGAAGGAACCTTGAACTCGATACTTGAGGATATTGAACCACTTACCATGTCTAATGATGACATCCAAGAATCCTTTGCAAGCAATTTGTCCTTTGAAATTGACCCATGTCAAGAACTTGATCCAAAGCATGTCGAAAGCAACTCCAAAATCATTCAAGATCAAGAATTTGTATCTCCAAGATACTACAATAATCTAATGGACACTCTCCTATCTACGCAAGATGACCATATCCATGTAGCAAATACTCCTCCATCTACCCATGAGATGCTTTCTGCGGATGGACACATAGATGATCTTCATTCAGAACAAGATCCCTTTATTCCTGACATTATTACACAAAAAGAGTAAGTTACTGAGTTGTCAACATCAGGATCAAATATGTCCCAAACTCAGATTGAGGACATCATGAATAAAGATATCGAACATTATCCACTCAAGGAAGCAAATCAGACAGAACAGTATAATCTAGAGTTAGCAGAGTAGCAAATGGAAATAACATCATCTACAATGGTCATTTATCAGAGAGTGCATTCTAAACAAGAGCTCTTAGAACAGGAAAAATAAAAGCATGAAGGTACTACCACCACCATATTGGGGGCAACTTTGTCTCAAGCAAACATCAACATAGGGAGCACGAAGAATCTTTATGATGAAACCGATGCCAATACTACAACCAGTCACGCCATGAATCTTCATCCACCCATCACCCCATCCACGAATTGGGACCAACATCAAAATAAAGATTTGAATCAAAGCACAAAGAATGTTATCAAATCAAGAGAAGCTAAGAAGCATAATGGACAAATCAAATACACATGGATACCAAAACATACAAAGAAAGATTATCCCTATCAAACTCCATCAGTCAAAGAAACTATGGGGAAAAATAAAAAAGGGAAAAGTATCCATCAAAGATGTTCACAAAAGAAAAAGCAGGCTTTTCAAGTGACATACAAAGTGTATCAAGCAGTTGGTCCTAATTCCACGCACACTTTCGTATCCACCCATCATTGCTCATCTTCCCAAGTTTGGAGAGTCAAAGGTTCCAAACTGTCAACCAATCCATATCTTATCCCTAAACACACTCCATCCACGCCTCCACGCATGATATCCAATTCTCAAAATAACCATGTATTGGCAATGACCCTTTATCATAAGGATTCTGAAGGCACTCTATCGCGATGTACGCACAAAGTCAGAGTTAACTCCAGTATTGACAAAGCAAATCAGGAATCCCAAAAGTTGCATTCAAGTGCACATATCATAGCAAAGCAACTTCTTTAGGCAGGATACTAATGGCACATTATGACAGAAGCATTTACATCGACACCACTAGGTGGGTCAGCATGAATCTTTCAGAAAAACCAAAAAAAATAAAAAAAATCAGAAAAAGGATTGAAAATAGTAAAGAGAAAAAAAAATCACCCTCTAGTGAAAACCACTATGGTGGCGCTTTTGGCAAGACCATGACAAAAACCTGGCAAATAGGCGTCATGTGTAGAATCAAGCATCTATGTGCGCCACTTCAGGTGAAATCATCTTATCCCATCCATAATAAAGCCAAAATTCCATCCGTCTTATCCATAATAAATCCATGCATCCATGAACTATTTATCCAATCCATTTTCATTTATCTGCATCCATCATCCAAGTTATCTTGATCTTGATGAAAGTTTGGGGCACACTATACGCTTGTTTATGGTAAACATCTTGACATGGGCCATTTTAATTGATCCTATCCTATGCAGCATTATCTGAGCCATGAAGCATTATCCAAATGAGCATTCTTTATCCAAGATAATCCTTGGCATACTTTGTGTGCTTACCATATCCATCCATCCATACACTTATCCGAGCATCCATCCATGGCATTCCGTACACTGCTAGACATTGGGGGCAGATATTTAGATCTTGCTTTAGGAATAAATCTTGATCTATACCCTCCAACTTATGTGGTGATCCAAACATTGGCAAACGTGAAATCAAATTGGTCAAAGCATTTGTGATCTAGCATCTGAATCACTAGCCCATGGGATAGTTTGACGAGAAGACATTCCTTATTAGTCTTCATCTTTCATCGAACATCAATCCAAACAATCACTATCAGTTGCATCTAAGTTACACTTCAATGTCACATCAAATCATTCAAACAACTTTTGTTCCAAATCAAGCTTCATTAATCCTGATCAATCAAATCCAATCAATCCATAATCTTGGGATATCCTTCTCGATCATTGTGTTCCTTAACACTATCCTTGCATTGTTGTGCATCCTCAACAATGTTATCATCTTTAATCCTGATCAATCAAATCCTTGCATTGTTGTGTATCCTCAATAATGTCATCATCATCAATCCATTGATTTGATCAGTCAACCTTAGCTTGGTCTTCAAAAAAATCCAAAACAAAGCACTGATATCATATCCATATCCAAATCGTCAAAATCATGAGAAAATCCAAAAACATCAAAAAATTAGAAAACCCAAAAACATTCAAAACATATCAAAATCCAAAAACAAGTCAAAAATAGAAAACATAAAAAACATTGGAATCTGAACTACATTGTCTCTGAGCTTAAACGTAGGCAAGGCTCATCTTTGACCAGCCCCTAAGACATCACAATCCAAAAACATTCAAAAAACACCAAAAATTCAAAAACATTCAAAAACACAAAATCTAAAAACATTGATAAAATCTCAGAAAACCCCAAAACATTCAAAAAATAAAAAATCAAAACATTTGTAAAAATATGAAAAACACCAAAAAATAGCCTCAAAACATTTCAAAACATTTCAAAACATCCAAATATTTGAAAAAATCCATCTGTCTCATCTCGCTTTCACCCGCAATAATCAAATCATCCATAATAAACTGATGGTCACCCTCATCCTTTGGAAAAACAAACATAAACAATCACAACAATCAACAAAAGCAAGCTTCAAATCGTAAAATCAAAAGCAAATAACAAACTTTTAAAACAAAATCAAACTCTTGATCATTTTCAGACATGTCAATCAACTTTATATCAACAGCCTATCAATCAATTTATCAACCTATCATCATCATGTACAATGCATGTCCTAGGATATATCGTTCCGACAATGGGCATCATTTTGGATATCACCTTGGATTCTTATCCTATCAAAACAAATCCCTTTGGCTAAAGGTATGAAAAATATTTCCTTGTTTGCATACTTGATCTTTTCGTTTGATTTATCTTATTGTGCTCATTCCAAGGACCTCTTGATGATATCCGAATGAAGGATTTAGAGAGATAGGAATGGGGCAACGATCATTATCTTTTGTCTGTTGTGCTTGTTGGACGTTCTTGTAAAATAACTTGGTGAATACTTGCTTTGTTAGGTACGCCCCTAGCAAGGTTTCCATATGTCAAGTGTGAACAAGAATACTCCTATCTCGCTTGTCGAGTCAAAGTCCATCGACTAGGTACAATGCCATCCTAGTTCTTTATACCTTGATGCATCGTGATCTTCATGTGTAATCAAACATAAGGTAAGTAGCCCTTTTAAAATCCCAACCTTGATAAGCAAATCATCATCATCTATCATCATCATCATCTCTAATAAAGTCTCGTCAGATCATGGACTTGTGGGATCCTTTTGTCATCATCTCATTTCTGCACTAACATCATCATCACCAATGCATCCATCATGCATCATCATCCACAAACCGCCAGCATACCACATATCATTCATATCATACATAATAGGAAACATGATCGATCATTTCACAAGCATTGCATTTGCATCATCATCATAATATATCGTTAGTCTAAGCATTTGCATAAATCATACATTTGCATAATCATGGCATATCACATCATCCATCTCATCCATCATCATCATATCATTTAAGTTGTTTAAGATAATATAGATTTGTTATTCTAAGCATCTTAAACCATCTCATTTGCATCATCATCCATAACCATCCATTTTGAACCTCTTTATCGTGAGATCGACCCTCAAATCGAATCTTTTTGCTCGATCTCTCGAGGGGGCAATGTACTAGTGTACTTCAGTGCAACCGAAAAAAATAGAAATTTTTTGAATTTGATCGTGGCAGGTTTATTCTTTGAACCAACGCAACAAGTACATTGCTTCAAAGAGGGGCAAAATGTAGACATGCAAAATTATCATTATGCACTTAGTTTACGTTCACCCACTCATTAATTTAATCAAGCTCATCAAATCCATTCACCAAGCAAATCAGGACTATTAAATAAATCAACTTGTCTCACATCAACCTTTAATTAAATAAACAAAACTTTATTTAAAATTAAAAAATGCATATTCCATCCCTCTTTGATTTAAATAAATCCAAATATTCAAGTCAAAAGGTCAAAATCATCCTAATCATCATTAAGCTAATCTAATCCTAATTAGTCTAACCTAACCACCCATCACATCCTCTAGATATTCCCACTTGCACAAATAAATCAATTTTTTGATTTATTAAAATCCTATTTTCTTTCAACTTGGCATAAAAATGAATATTCCCTCAAGTTTGAAAATGATGACAAGTTGACTTGTCCCCTCCAACATTGCATTAACTTCTCATTTTCATGTCCCTCTCAACATTTATTTCACAATTTGAATTTGAAACTCCCTCTCTTGGGCACATTTCCCAAATCTTGCTCATCCCTCAACCTATGGCAAGTTGACAAGTGGCCTCTTTTCATTGGCTTATCTTTAGTCCCACATTCATCCATTTGGCCAGTCTCTCATCAAAATAAATCTATAAATAGAGGGCTTAATCTCCACAATTTCATCCACAAATCCTATGCAAAGTCACTCTCTTCATTTGAAAACTGATTTTGCCCATCTTACTCCATCATTATATTGGCATTATATCATTTAGCTTATCTTAGCAAGGGTTGGGAAAGGGCTATTTTCCACAATAGCACCAATCCACTATGAGATAAACATACTTCATGTTTTTCATATGCTTATTTAGCTTACTTTTTGTCATTTGTTTGCATTTGGAAGCATTGATGTATTATTTCATAGAGATGTTGTTGTTTACTTTGTTTTAAACTAACCATGCTAATGTGTGTTGGAGGTTTTAGCAATTTGCAGATTTGGCATCCACACCTACTATCAAAAGGAATAATGAGTAGAGAACGAAAGACATGAACAAGAAATTAATCATTTATGCAAAATATCCATCTAAAATGGCACTTACGTTTCACTTTCCATGTACAAAAGAAAAAAGATTTAACTACAATTGCTCCTATGGTAATCTACAATTACTACGGAAAAGATATGCACAAACAACCACAAACAATAAACGAAAGATTCACAGAGATAACACACAATCACTCGTATGTTAATCTGCAATTGCTCGTATCTTAATGGGTGAAATGACAAAGATGCACATATATAACTAAAACAACAAACGGAGGCTGATAAAATTACTAACCCTAACCATATTTTTTAACGAAAGAAAGAAGATTTAAGTACAATTGCTCCTATGGTGATGGATGCAATGCCAAAGATACACACAGATAACCACAAACAATAAACGAAAGATTCACAGAGATAACTAAAACAATACACAAAGGGAGAAAAAACAATTGCTCCTATGTTATTTTGCAATTGCTCCCATGCTAATGTGTATAATGCTAAAAATGCACAAAGATAACTAAACAATAAACTAGCGATGAAAAAGTTACGAACCCTAACCATATTTTTTCATGAAAGAGAAAAGATTTAACTGCAATTTCTCCATCCATATAGAGCGATAATGTCTTACAAATCTCCAAAATGGGTATAATGCCAAAGATCGAAACACATAACAAGAAAACATGAACAATAAATTAATCATCTATGCAAAAAGCCCATGCAAAACGACTCACCATACAGATGCACAGAGATAACTAAAACAATAAACCAACGCCGAAAAAATCACTAACCCTAACCATATTTTTTGACGAAAGAAAGAAGATTTAACTGCAATTTCTCCATACATACAAAGTGATAATCTCTTTCAAATCTCCAAAATAGGTATAATGCCAAAGATAGAAACATATCACAAGAACTCATCAACAATAAATTAATCATCTATGCAAAATACCCATGTAAAATGACTTACAAATTCTGGAGAACAATAGTTCGTTGATTTTTGGAATACTCTGCTATCAAACCAGGCATGGAGCCAAAGGCAACGATTTTTACAATAGTTTTCTATGAAACCAACACCACAATGACTGTTTCAATAATACAACTTAATCAAAGTATACTTTCCCACAATCCAACACTCAATATTCCATTTACTTCGTTCGCCCACATTTACTACCCTCGCCTCCATTGTACAACAACAAAAAAATACATTAACACTCCCGTGAGCAAACACTTACGTTTCAACTTCCGCGTATCAAGGACACCAACTCCACCACCGCCAACCCATGTAATTCCCAAGCTCCACATGGCCACAAAAAAACCCGATCTACTCATTGTCGGGCAGGTCATCTCTGGCACCAACAAATCCAATTCATGGCTCGTCTCACGAAATTCCCGGAGGAAACTTGAAACAAAATAGCCTATCAGCTAATTATCTACAAACCAAAAACAATTGTCATGCACCTTACTCGATGAAGGGACTCAAGGTGAAAGATGAAATTGATTTTTTCATGCATTATATCATCTTTGAGTGAGAAGCCAACTTGAGATGATAAAATACCTCCTACCTCTAGTCTCCAATCAAACCCTAAGATTTTCTAGCCAGATGTAGCATTAGAATCTTCAAGCAATTTTTCAGGTGTAGTGTGCATAGCCTTGAGTGAAAAATCATTTGACAATTTAATGAATATTATCAAAATTTGAAGGTTTCAGACTCAACCAAAAATACACCTTTTATACAATATTGTCTAAATTATCAAGTTATAACGTCTTATTTCTCTCATATAGATGCATAAAATAATTTCTACAACTCTCAAATCATAAGCATCTTAAAATTTCCTACCAAAACGCTTATGATTCCATAAACCCACACTAACGAAAAATGACATTCAATAAAAACTTTTCAAACTTCAATACCACTTCAAAATAGAAAGCAAGATAATAATTTCTCACCTCCATTTGGGTAAGTAGAAACAAGATTTACTGCCAGCCTCTTCCATTACAGAGCCATTTCCTTCATGATCCAATGATACCTCTCCCACTTCTTCACACCAAGTTCTTCATGCAACAGTAATGATCTCCTTTGGTGGCAAGAAATTCACCTACTGGTATAAATCATAATTTATTTTGATTGGTAGCTTCCTTTCGAACATCAACAAATTTTCGATTGCTTAGGAAAGAATTTGTTTTTACTTACACTCTAGATCACCTCTTCACACTAAATCTTTGTATTCCAAATTCGATTTAAGCTCTCTAATAAAAAAACTCACACAATTTCCAGCCCTAAGTCATTATTTCCCATGAAATTCCAAAAACACACTGCTTGCAACGACTTATATGATCACGAAAACAAACTGAAATGCCTTCTTAAACACCTTATGCCTGTTTCCATTCTACTAATGCTTTCTTTTGTTGAAATCATTCGTAGGGATCACCATTTTCTCTTTTGCATTATAAAAAATAGCTTGATTTGCACAACGAATATATTTAATGTAAAATAAAATTATAGTAAAATTCAATGTCACGGTTTTTTTCACACCATATTTCTGATTTGAACTATTCACGAATCACTGAGAATTTCTTCAAAAGAAAATTTAGGTTTTATTATTTCTATTTTTTTTTTTCGGAAACATTTTGAACTATAAAATTTTGTTGAGAAACAAAAAGATATCACAGTTTTATTGCAACTGTGTTAACCTAACAGCCTCTTCATTGCTTCCTCAGTGGCCTCGCATCATGAATGCTTTGGTACCATAAAACTGAAATTGCAAACTACACCATGATTGCAAAGAAAAATAAAATGATATTACATTGCTACACATTAAAATTTTTAAAGTCTTTCATTCCTATACCATACTAACTATGAAAATAACTCCCAAAACTAATTATTACTTAATCTAACATTAAGCATTCTAATTTATTATTTATTGTTATCCTATAAACTAATTAATTAATGTAATATCCAATAAATATTTATCATCATATACATACTAAAAAAATACATATAAATATTTGATCCTTATTAACACATATAAATTTCCTCACAAATATAATCAAAACTCTCTATTATTAGACTTAAAAATTCAAATAACCTACTTAAAATTATCTATTTAAAAATGTTTAATAGTTACTTCACACTTTGAATAGAATTTGAAATTGCTTCAGACAGCTCTCTTCCTTTACAACTTTTTATTGGAAAAAATGGGGAAAAACTGGTAAAGGACATCAGAATCAAAATTTTCCAGACTGAAATTACTTCATCATTGCACTTTAAATTCCATTTATTCCATGCTCTTTTCTCCCACATTACCATCATGACCAAAGCACTTTTCTCTCACCCATTCACATTCATTCTTCCATAAGTAACTACTGTCATTCTTGGTTTTCAACACAACTTTCCTCTAACTGATCTGATAATGGGGTGTTGTATGTCATGTTGTTGTAGATCGGCAAAGTGTTGCTGTACAGGGGGTGCTAAATCGGCAATATGTTGCTGTAAAGGGGGTGCTAAATCGGCAATATGTTGCTGTAAAGGGGGTGCTAAATCGGCAAAGTGTTGTAGAACGATGCAGTGTTGCATTGAAAATCGCGACTGTCTCTTCCTTCTCCTCCAAATTCTAATGGCCATTTTCTTGCCGCCTCTACCATTTGCTCTGGAGCTGAATTTCAAAATTAATGTAAGATTTTTTATGTTTTGCTCTGCTCTGATTCTATGCTAACATTATCTGGATTAAGTTACTGAATTCCACAAAATTCATACAGAAAAATGTGTTGTTGGACTCTTTTGCAGAGCCCGAAGTTCTGGATATGCTTGCTTTTGACAACACTGGGATATTTGCCAGGAACTATATATTCCATATATAATATCACTAATTATGCCATCAAGGTAGAAGAGAGTTATTGCGGGCGTTGTTGGTCTAGTGAGGATGGCCAAGTCAGACAAAGCAACTGATATCTCATTGATTTGGATGATCCATTTTCTTTCGATAATTAGTACTACTTAGATGTGATTTAAAATTTAAATATTTTTGGTTTGTTTTAAAATGGATACAACTGAGTTACAGAGGTACTGGTATCTCTGCACTTAAACAGTTAATAACGAACATGCCAACATTTCGAACATGCCAACATTTCTCAAATTTCAGAACGTCGACATTTTTAATGAACGTTGTCTCAAATGGCAAGATATGAGAAATGTGAATGCATGTCGATGGTGAATGTTTTATAAATTAATGACTGTAGCTTAAAATTATGTCTGAATTTTGAGGGGAGTTTAAACTGAAAGAAGAAAACAATCAGTATATATCTTTTGTGACCAAGAAAATTGTCATTGGTACTGCACTCTGCATATGTTCATCTTAACTACTGTTTACCACAAAAAATATTACTGTCTATTATTAGGTACTGCCCTGAGAATGGGTGATTAATCTCTATAGTTTCAACCAATCATTATTTGGTTTTAGCTTAATAAAATTTTGAGGGAATGTTTTAGCTATAAATTTGTACATCTTTTGGTTTTAGCTTAATAAAATTTGAAGGGAATGTTTCAGCTGTCAATTTGTACATCTTTTATTTAAAATATTAGTAGAATGGTTTATTTGGCTCTGCATTGGACTGGATTCTGGTCTGCAGGTGTTTTGGGAGAATGTTTGTATATGTAGACATAACAGTTTTCTCCTTATTTAATTGTCTTTCTCTGTATAGCACATTTTGTATGTAATCAAAATGGAAAATACCTTCATTTCTGCAAAACCATCAATGGAGTTTCAGAGGTGAATCTTTTAATGGGGGGTAGAGACAAGTGCTTGAGGCAGATTGAGCAGACATAATTTGCAGATTCAACAATTTCCACTTAGCGGGTGAAAA
This sequence comes from Sequoia sempervirens, assembly GCA_007258455.2. NCBI lineage: Eukaryota > Viridiplantae > Streptophyta > Pinopsida > Cupressales > Cupressaceae > Sequoia > Sequoia sempervirens. The sequence continues at coordinate 28,902 of VDFB02013725.1, read as the reverse complement.
TAACATAAGATCTGCATGGAAGAGACACATTGTACTGTGACACTAACAGGTGAGCATCTATGAACTACTTATTTTTCCAATTTATTGTCATATAATGGGGAGGTATTGGATGTTTAATCAGTTTCATATTTATTTGGTGCCTGGATGCATTCATTGCTAACATGAAACGACAAATCTGCCTGTTAAATAGGGGGAAATGAAGAGCTTGTTGAATTACTTGTCTCTGGTAAATACTGAGAAGTACTTAATTCTGCAAAGTACAGGTTCGCCAAATGTTACTTCAGCTGGATCTTACTGCAGGGCTCGTTATAAGTGATTTCCTACCTTCTGTTTTCCAGTACTCACTAAATCTAATGATAGAAGTTTATACCTGTAATGTTTTGTAGTAATTTAACTATATAAATTTCGAAATCAGCATGTTTGATATACTGTATGCTGATATATGTTAAAATTCACATTCTGCAGATCAAGCCATCTTATGTGATTACTACCCAGGTGGACTGTGCAATCAAGCCAGCTTATTGTTGGATAGAACTGAGAGTCTTAATTTAATGAAATAGTGTTTGATATTGTAACTTGGGATTTAGTCAAGCCCTATGTCAATCTAGAGTGTAAGCTTGTGAAAGATGTAACGGCTATATACTCATGGGTTATAGGCAATTGGCTAAGTGGGATGAAATGCGTGTAATCCTAACAAAAGAACTGCAACACTAAAATCATATGTAATGACTTGTTTCAAATCTGCTATAGGAAATGACACAATTTTCTATAAGAACAACAAATTATACTACATGAATGGAGTAGTCTACAACATAAACAATAATTATTCTACTGTTGAAAACTGACTTATAATTATTTTATTCTAATCCCATGAAAGTATATAATGAAAGAGGTATTTTCAAAATCTATTTAAATAACAATTTATGGAATTCACACTTAATTAATCAACTTCTTTTTGCAAGAGTTGGTATACAATACTCTACACCAGCAAAATTTGGCTAAAGATTATAGCCACCCAAGATATAGGAGCTTTATGAAAGCACAAGAGAGATCAACTACGAGAGAATAATGTTATTCTATCAAAGGATGCAAATGATAGATTGTGATTGTATGTGATTGTTGATTTACACATGAAAACCCCTTGGTTATATAGCCAAGGTAAGACATAGGATAAGACAAGATCATACCAAGTATCTTAATCCTATGGCATGAGACAACTAATATTAAATGACTTAGGACACAAGCATTAAATGACAAAAGATAAGATTAGATCCAATGCCAACTAACAACTTTCTAGAAATATTTCCTAGGACCTAAGTAAACATAATATGTGAATAGGACTTACTAGATGAACTAGTTAGGTAAAACATCTAATTCACACCAACACCCTTTCTTAAGTGCAACTTAGGGCGGAACAAACCAATACAAACGATGCAAAGATGGGTCTTGGCTATGAGATAACATTTGTTAGGTACCCATGTACAAATGCAATTTCTCACAAATGGAGAAATGGAGAAAACCCAGTGGACAAAACTCCTCCCCAAAAGAGAGATAAAAACAAAATTCTTTCATTGAGGAATCAGCAGGATAAAGCCTTGTGTGAGGAAAAAGACCCCCCATAAGAGAGAAGAAGAGAGACCATGCAATCCCCCCCTCAATGTGGAGACTCCTGCAATGGTGGTAGATTCTTGACATTGAATGTTGAAAGCGATCCAATTCCACCAAACAACATTCCTCCTCTTAGGAAGAAACAAAACCAAGATTGTATGTAAGATGCCTTCCCATTCTTGAAAGGAAAATGAGTGAAGAAAAATGATGTGTGATGTCTTTGAATGATGATCAAGTGTCTCCATGTTGATGTCAAAAGTTTTCACACTCCAAATAGGCATTCTAGGCCACAGTGTAGAAGATGACAATCCAAAATATCATAGAAATTATTGTAGAACACGATCTGAAAACAAATATATCTCCTCTCAAGACAAAGAAGCCTCCTCCAAATTTTTCTCAAATGTATTCACGCTCATTTCAAACTATAAAGAATGATCATATAGAGAATGAACAAGAGGGTCAGAGTATTTCTTCACAATAATTAAAGAAAGACCATCTCCATCAAAGAGAAGATATATGCAATCAATGGTGTATCTTAATCTAAAATGTGGGAATTTGCAAACAAACTAGCAATGTTTTTTAGATACTCATCCCAAGTAGCCATCTCTGAAAGAAAATGTATGTCATGCTGCATTGAATCACAAGAAGCTAAAACTATGGCATTACAAGCATCATCAGATACAATAGTAGATGAAGGAAATGAGATTTTAGTGCATGTCATTTGACTACACTTATCATCCCCAAATAATATTGTTTCCTCAAAATATGATGAAGTAAGAACATTGGATGATTTGTTTGATGCTAGTTTAGAGTCCAATTAGGAAAAAGGATGCCATTGGAAATTCAAAGTTGTTGCAAATGGAAAAGTTCATAAAGAAGTTTTAAATCATTAATTTTTTCAGTAATCATTCATCTATTGTATGCTTTTTCTTCCCACAATAATCACATTTTACTTTCAATGCATTAGGAGACATAATTATGTGACAATAACCCCAATGAGATCCAAAAATTCTACACAATTTTTTTGACAACATTACAATTATGATAATAATGAAAAATCATCAACTAAAAATACTAGTGCAAGTAAATTTCTAACAACAAATCAAATTATCATTCATGCCTTCGACAAGTCACATAGGTAGTGCCAATAGCTTAGAACAAGAAAGCCAATGAGGGAATCCCCTGTAATTTTACCTAAAGCATACCTTAAGTGTTTTGCAAACTCATGTGGACTCCATGTCTTTAGTCTATCATGCTTCATCTTTAGGGTGCAATATGATCCCTCCAAAGTGGGTATAATTCCCATCCACCCCTCTAAGAGGATTTTGTGGCTTGTGGTGAAAGAGTAGACATCTATACCAACCTATAGTGTATAGGGTCAACTTCTTAACGACCATCTCTACCCAAGGTGTTTCTAATGTGAGTAAACTAAGATACCAACTCCATAACTAGTTGTAGCATATCAAATTTACAAGGTATAATCATTTAGTTACCTACTTATGCTTCATTAAAAATTCTCTTCTCTGGAGTCCATTTGATGATTAAAAAAATAAGGTGGTATATCTCTTCCATGCTACTAGCCTTAAGGCCTGCATTCTACTAGCGAAAAACCATCCAACCCTTTAGCATACATTGGACATCCATCATCAATATGCTACTAGTCCCAAGGCTCACATGCTCCTAGCAGAATTTGTCCAGGCCCTAAGAGTAACATAGGGTATGCATCGTCGGTATGCTACTAGACCCAAGGCCCATATGCTCTTGGTGGAATCCATCTTGCTATCCAAGTGACCTATGGATAATAGTCTATTGACATAGTACGCTCCTTGCTTACTATCAATTTTGAGCATGGATAAGCTTATATCTAAGCGGGTCATAGGATTTTTCCATCAGTGATCACCTCATATGGATAAGAATGACCTACATGTTAGAGGTACATCCTCTATCTATGCCCTCATAGGATCCTACTCCATCCATTAACATAAAATTAACACTTGTACCCATCTTAGCACTATAACTAGGAGAGAGGTTCCTAATTCATAATAAGTAGGTTCCAGGCCCAACAACCTCTATGGTTCAATTACCCATTCTAGTATTGTGCTACATGAGGGGTTCCAAATCCATCATTCCCAAATTTTTATGGTTTTTGATTAACTAAAAAGGAGATAACCATTCACTTCTAACAAAATTCGATAAGGTAGACAAATCACTACCCATCCCATGATGGTTTGCTACCATCCTTCACATGGTGTAATAGAAGACTCAATTCTTCAAAGTTCATTACAACATCGGTTTGTCATAAAAAATATGTTTGAAGAAGGGACATATCTGCCCAATGACTCCCCCTTCCTTAACCTCTGCCACACCCCCTTTTCCACCCCTGACCCTTGTGGAAGGTAGAGTTATTTGAATATTCCAATATTAGTTTGAAGAGGAAGTTTATGGTCTGCCCTAAAGTGGTTTGATTATAGATTTGAAGTCGCTAAGTTCTTTTTCTTACCCAAGATTTTTTTGGTTTAATCATCATTCCTAGTTGCTAAGGAAACATACATATACATTGATTTTTATCAACCTATCATTATTGTTATAGTTGATAATAGAATCTTAAAATTTTGTATCGATAGTTATATGCCATTTAACCTTATAATAAGGGTCAGTGTAGGATCATGGGGGTCCAAACTAGGCCCCTAAGTGGCAATGAAAATTCAAAAAAATAGAGTTAGGCAACTTGACATAAAAATTTGAATAGGTTACTAACATAATTTGAAAAATATGTAAGAACATAAGTTGTAGCAAATTGAATGTAGTTTCTAAGATACTAATCCTTTTTTGGAAAAAGTAAATCTATTTTGTGAAAATTTGAAATTTCAATGTAATAGTACTAATTTTTTCAAGAAAAAAGATAAAAAAAATAGGTGCACGTCTGACCAACCTAAGTACAAGAATTTTTTTTTTCTTTTTTCCTAAAACTTTCAATATAAGTAAAGGACACATGCCCAGATGTTTCGTATTTTTTGTAATTTTTTTGCAAGTAAATAATTAGTTATGATTTTTTTATTAGAACATTTCAAAATTATTAAAATGTATGTCTGACCACCATAACTTGGTAAAAAATTTATGAAATTCATTTTTTTATCCTATAGTATGAGAAGCATAGAATGTGATGCATCTTTTAGATTGAAAATGTGAAACAGTTTGAAAATTATAAAAGTTTTTCAATCAGACTATCAATCAGGACATTAGTCATAATGTATGTAGAAAATCAATAATAATTATCTATTAAATTCAAAATAAGGTATATCTTATATTGGTGGAAATTTGATAGATTATTCAATAAAACCTTTTCATTTCATCAAATTTAGATTAAAAAAAAAGTCATCAGCCACAAGGGCGAACTTTGGAAAACTAAAGAAATTTTGTAAACACGTTCTTTTAGTTGAATTTTTAGGTATGACAATCCTGAGCCAAATCCTAATCCTACTGATTTTGCCATAAAAAATGGATATCCGTTGTAGGGTAAAAGCACAAAGTTGTGTCACACTTTTAGCCAACTTATCAACACAATTGAATTTAAATATTTCTAACTAAAAATCAATTTTGATCAAACATATGATTTAGTAAGATTCATTCTAGCTAAGTTAGATACTTCCACAACTTTTTCAACTAAAATTGTTGGCTAAAAATATATGGAGCACCACTTTGAGGCCAATTTACCAAAAAAATAAATTATTTAAAAAGCTTGATGTTTCAATAATTCCTACTCATGTAAATAACATTTTTTTTAAATATAAAAAATACTCTTTTGTAGATCCATAAGTGTAGTTTTAAAAACTATATTTATTTTAATAGTTTAAGTATTATTTATATTTTATTTTTTATTTTTACTAAAAGTAGGTTATTAGCACAAAATATTATGTTGATTACCATGCCAAGGAAAAATACTAAAACTCATTAAAAAAATTTGAAAAAAATATGATGCAATAGATAAAAGAATCTATATCAAGATGGTATAATTTTTTTTCATTTTAGATAAATATTTAATATGAAAGTTTACGTCAAATGGAAACAACTATTTTTTGATATACACACATTTTAATATTTATTTAAAAATATGTATTTATCAAAATTAGAAAAAAATATATCCATACACTAAAGTTTCGAGTTATAAATACACAAAAAAATTGAAAGAAAAAAAAAAATTACTATAAAAAGTTTGAAGTTTCACAAATGTATGGTCAAGTAAAAAGTTTCAAGGATAGGGAATGCACTTATAGCACACAATGTGGAGGCACATGTCTTGGTAGTATAAATGTGAAAATATGAAGCATATGTAGATCATGATGCTTGAAGGAGCTAACAATGCTTGCAGGAACTTGTACAGTCTTACACCTAGAGAACTTCTGAGTGAAGGATACATAACTTAAAAATTTGATCCTTGTGCAGCTAGGTGTGAAGTAGTAATGTTGGATATGTATCTATGTGAAAAAACAACTACATGCTAAGCTAGCCCACATGCTATTGTGCAAGGGTTTTAAATAGAAATTCTATTAATTATATGGTGTACAAGGATGTGCTAAAATCAAATGATGTGCTACTAATTCATATCTAGACATTATGAAACTAGGTTCCTAGGACATGTCTTTAGATATGATGATCATGGCCCTAATTCGAATAAATTTATGGTGTAATGTAACAAACAAAAATGTAAATGCTTGAAATATTAAACTCAAAATATTGGAATTTGAAATCAAAAAATGAGGGATACATGATTGCACTAGAATGAACTTGTCTAGGGACTTAATTGAAAGAGAAATCATGTACATAGGGTATATGATCTCAATTATGATTGCATTTAGGATGTGTAAATAAGTGAAATAAAAGGATGTATTGGTGAATATATACTAGAGTGATTAAATGGGAGAGTAATTTTAGTTTTCATCATTTGTTGGTACTAAAATGACATAAATTAAATATCAAATTCATGCATCAATTAACATGACTGAAATAAATAACAATTCTCAACTGTTTTGATCTGAGAATGGGGCGTTCTAAGTTGTTAAAGTGGTGTTGTGGGTTGATAGTGAAGTGTTGTAAGCGGGGATTTAAGTGTTGCTGTAGTCGTGTATGTTTCAACATTCTAACGGCCGTTTTCTCGCCGCCTCTACCATTTGCTATGAATTACAATAAAAAAGTAAGAATTTTTATACTTTGCTCTGCCTTGAATTTTTATACTAACATCATCTGGATTAAGTTACTGAATTCATATAGGAAAATGTGTTGTGGAACTTTTTTGCAGGGCGCGGAATTCTGCATACGCTTGCTTCTCACAGCCGGGAATTATATATTCCTTATATAATGCCGACACGTCAGGACAGACTGGTGTTTGTGGGTGTTGCTGTTGTTGTTGTGAGGAGTGAATTAAAGTTTAAATATTAGTACAATTAGTACTACTCAAAACTGAATCAAAGCTTAAATATTAGTAAAATAGTTAACGTCTGCGTTTAATCTTGTTCTGGTGTTTTTCCTTCATAAAATGAAGCTTTCTGATCAAGATTCATGAAAGAAGAGTCAATTGAAAACATGTTAATTGGTGTTTTCTTTGGTCTCTTAGACCGTGTGGCCTGTGGATGTTATTAAAATTCCTTCATTTCATTTCAACGCATTTTGTGTTTGAAATTTCCTTTTCACAAGACTTTAATTTGCATTTACTTCAAATATGGCGAATGTTTTGATGTTGTCATTATCAACTGTTACATTACCAAAATGTAATTGGATCTAAGATTTAGATGTTTAATTTGGGAATCTTGATTGAAAATTTAATGTAATTAATCACAAAACAATGAACATTTCTGTTAATTTTCTTATATTAATTTCTTTTAATATGATTAAAAAGTTGAACTATAATTTGCCCCTATGAGCTTGCATTTATTCTTCAAACTCATGTTGGAATGGGTTGTGAGATCGTAGAGAAATGGTTGACAAAATTGCAAAAAATGAAGTAGACACATTTTAATAAGTTTTTCAATTAATTAATTTTTTTAATTTTAATTAAAAATAAATAAATTATACATATTAACAAAAGGGAGAAGCTAATCTCCCTACAAAATGCACCCGTCTATGGCATGATAACATAAGACCCCATGCCCCCTACGATGGTATAGTTGTGAGATAAGACTGATGGAGGGATGTTGATATACATTTAGGCACATGTCGTTTGGAGTGTTGTCACCTATCCCATCACCAAAAAAATACGTGGCAGCGTCAACGAGTTTTAAAAATCCTAATTTGGAATGCACAAAAAAGCCCAAAATGTCACCAATTTCAACATTCACATTTTAGAGTTTGTTAGGAAGCCCAAAAGGGAGTTGTGGGGCATTTGGAGGTTGAGGCAGAGTGACCAATCTCCCTACCAAAACACATTTGATAGGTGCAAACAACTAGTTAGTAGGTATGTATATTTGCTAGAAATATATGCCATTTTTCCATTCTACCTACGAACTGTGAAGAATTGAATGACTATTTGTTGTGAACATGGGTTTTGATTAATGGGTTTCCAAGGGTTTTCCTTGTGAAAAGGGGTTTTCATTTAAAATGCAAAGCTATTTATGTGCTTTTGTGTTCAAGGTTTTTAATTTTTCCATTTTAATGTTCTCACAACATAGAACTTTTTGAGGAAGTTGAATGAAATAATTGACAACCCATTGTAGAAATATGAGTGATGTATATTTTCTACAATTGAAATAGTAGTGGAATAATGTTTAGAGAAACCATAAACCATGCAAAATATATAACCAGGTTGGAAAATGCATTGTGGGTTCTACAATTAAATGACATATTTTTAAAACCATTTAAAGTCCATAACATCACCATTTTTGAAATTCTCATTTTGAAGGTTGTTGGCGAGCTCAAAAGGGAGTTGCATGGGTTTAGAGGCTGAAGCAAAGAAGCCATTCTCCCTACCAAAATGCATGTGAGAGGCGCATGCATCTAGCTATTAGGTATGTATATCTGCCAAAAATATATGTCATTTGTCATTCTACCGAGGTACAATGAAGAATTGAATGACTATTCATTGCGAAGATGGGTTTTCATCGATAGGTTTCCAAGGGTTTTCATTTGGCTTCACTGTGTAGAGAGTTTTACAACATTATGTGGGTTGGAGCTTTCATAAATCATGTACTCACCTCCCGCTGTGTTTTCCAACCTGCAATCATACTATGCATGTATATTTGGATCATATGATGAAATTGAAACACAATTTTTACTCTATGTAAGACTTGTTATAAATTTTGAAGGTGTATTTCATTACATTTGTACAGTTTAAATAACAAAAGCTTTTCAAGACATTCATATTGTTTTGTAAAATTCTAGGTTGGAAAACACTGGGTGTTATAAAACTTGCAACCCACATACTATTCTAAAACCCTTTACAAGTAACAACCCAATTGGTTAGTCACCCCTCACCTCAATTGGTATGTTTTCTAATTGTCTTGAGAACCTTTTGTGAATTAGATAATAAGAATATAATGAAATTGGAAAGCACTAGGTATTATGAAACCTGCAACCCACATAGTGTTGTAAAACACTCTAGATGTACCAACCCAATTGGTTAGTCACCCTTCAGCTCAATGTGGTTAGTTTTATGTAACCCCCATTTGCAACTCCTCCTTGTGCTCTCCACCACTTAGCTTTGAACGTAAAAAATGAAATAAATCACAAACCATATTGTGTTTCCAACCTGCAATATATTTTGCATTTATTTTAAAATCATATGAGGAAATTGAAATGTAATTTTTATTGTAAAAGTTGCTATAAATTGTGAAGGTGAATGAACTTCACTACATCCTTATTGTCAAAAAAACTAAAGGCTTTCATTACAATCATGTTGTTTATATATAATTGCATGCTTGAAAACACTAGGTGTTATGAAACCTGCAACCCACATACTGTTGTAAGACCCTCTCCATGTAAAAATCGAATTGGATAGAGTTTTTATTAGCTTTGAGAGTGTCTTTATGATTAGAGAATACAAATGTTTATTTGAACATGTTATTTACATAACTTGTCTACCCTTTCAGATTGAGTTTCACGTCTCCACCCAACCCAGTTTTTTTTTTCTATACTTACATTTGAAATTTCTTTTTCCTTATCATCTATTTCCACTTGTATTTGTTCCATGGAATTCTTATGTTCAAGAATCTTTGAATTCATTTGGTCAGTTGCACTTATAACATCATCTCTCACTTTCTTTTCCTGCACAAATTCATGTGTAATACAAAACCTTTTGAGTTTTTCCACTTCTACATTGACATTTTCCCATTCCAATACCGCACACACACCTTCCTCAACTTCTCATTAGCAAGATCAATCTCTTTGGTCAATACATTATCTATGTCATTCACTTTGGTCTACTTATTTTCAAGTGTTTTTATAGCTATTTCCTTTTTGATGTCATACATTCTAACCTATTTGAGCAAACGAGTGAATAACCAAATGGGTTGTTATCGGTAGAGGGTTTTACAACAATGTGTGGGTTGCGGGTTTTATAACACCTAGTGTAAACCTATAATTTTTTAAGATAGTATTAGTGTAATTAAAACCTCTTGTTATTTACACGACAAGAGTGTAATGAAAGGTACCTTCAATAATTACCATTCATGTAATTTAGACTTTTATAAGTTGTGCAAGAAGATGTTTCACTTTTGATATTTCAATATGCCTTACAAGATCATTATTGGTAAGTTGAACATTTAGTTATTGCACCTCAAGATGCATGATATTAGACTTCAACTTTGAATGCCCTCAGATGCTTGCAAATGCTTATTTTCTAATCTCTCAACAACATTAATTAATCTCCTTTTCTTTTGACGATAAAATATTCTTCTTATATCTTAATTCCTCTTCTAAGTGGTTAATTGTAGTCTTTTGTTGTTTTGCTTCAGTTTCAACATTTCCAATTAATGCTTTTGTATTTGCAAGCTGACCATCCTTGCATTTTTACTCATCCCCAATACTCTTACCTATTAACATTCCCTGGTATTCCTTTTCATGATCTTCTAAATTCTTTTTTGCATCTTTTAATTTAAGTTTTCGAGCTCAGCTACTCCCTCATCAGTCCTTAGGACAACACCATCCATTTATTAGATAGAGTTTTCAGTTTCTTCAATACTTTTATGTAGCTTTGAAACCATTTTTTTCTTAGCTTTGAGAGTGTCTTTCTGATTAGAGAATACAAATGTTTCTTTCTAATAAGTTATTTATGTAAAAAATTTCTACCTTTTCACATAGACTTTCATGTCTCCACCCAAATAATTCTCTTTTTTGCACTGACATCTCATGTTGCCTTCTTTTCATCCATTTCCAATTCTATGTGTTCCATGGAACTCTTATGTTCAAGAATCTTTGAATTTCACTTGTTCAACTCCACCTATAGCATCATCTCTCACTTTCTTTTCCTACACAAATTCTTGTGCAACACAAAACCTCTTCAGTTTGTCCACTTGTGCATTTCCATTTTCCCATTGCACATACTACACAAGCACCTTCCTCAATTTCTCAAGATCACAAAGGATCTCTTCAGTCAATACATTATCTATCTCACTCACTCTACTCTACTTTCTTTTCAAGTGTTTGCAAAGAATATTATTTTTTCATTCCATGCATTCTAGTACCTACTTCCTTTGGTTCTGCATTTCCATTTTCCCATTGCACATACTACACTTGCTCCTTTGTCAACTTCTTAAGATTAGGAACAATCTCTTCAGTCAATACATTACTATCTCATTCACTTTGGTCTACTTCTTTTCAAGTGTTTTTAGAGAAGATTCCTTTTTATTACATACTATCTAGTACCTACTAATTGAGTTATGCATTTCTATTTTCCCATTGCACATATTGCACATGCACCTTCCTCAACTTCTCAATAGTAGGGGGAATCTCTTTCAATCAATACATTATCTTTTATCTATCTCATTCAATGTGGTCTGTATACATTTCAAAGGTGAACTTCATTACATTCTTATTATGTACTAAACAAAAGTTCTTCATTATGTTCATACTATCTATATATAATTACATGTTGGAAAACACCAGGTGTCTAATCAAATTGAGCTAAGGGGAATCTGAAAAACCAATTGGGTTGTTGCTACGTTAATAAAAAAGATTTTGATTAAATTCATATTGTTTTGCAAAATTTCAAGTTGTAAGACACTTGGTATTATTAAACCTACAAAGGACATACTCTTGTAAAACCATCTACATGCAAGAGCCCAATTGGTTAGTCACCCCTCAACTCAATTTGGTTAGTTTCATGTATCTACCACCTGCAACTTCTCCCCATTCTCTTCACCCTTTCGGTTCGAGCATGTAAAACAAAATAACTCATAACATAGAGTGTTTTCCAACCTGCAATTATTTTGTGCATTACCATATTTAAACACATGTTCTCAAAAAAATAATTATTACAATTTACGATGCATGTCTTACGTCAGCCTACAATGCCCATGTGTGCATAGAATCCAAACAAAGGGATAGCTTCTTGTGCAAGCCATCGGGCTACCAAGTTTTATGGTGAAACTCCCACCCACAATGTGGGAAACACAATTTGATAGTGTTGTTATCTCCTCACTTTCATTGTTGTAATGTTTCCCCTCATCTGTCGATTTCATCACTTTTATCCCCTGTCTTCTCAGGCCTCGCACTATGTCATCCCATCATGTTATGTATGTTTTTTATGCTTTTTTTAATGTTATCATGCCTATTCTCGATGTGTTTTTTTGGGATATTACCTGCTATTTTTTGGTCAATCAAGGTGATCACCAAGGTTTTCGTTGACTTCTTAACCTTTATTCTTGCATAACCGATGCACACAGTGATTTGCAACCAATGTGTCTTGCAATAATCTATATTTTTTTAGTTGTTTGTACAAGTAATGATATAAATAGAAGTTTGATGTTGGTATGTGGTATCTTTCTTGTCTATCTTCTTTTACCTTATTGATTATTGCAAGTTATGGTCTTTGTATATGCCAGGAGAGATGCATTTTTTATTTATCTGAATGAATGTTCAATGCTTCACAGTTCCAACAGAATGGAAAAATGGTAGATATAAAACTGTTGATATATATTAAGTTATGTTGAGGAAGAATCCCTCAAACTTACTAGAATGCCAAGCTCTCTACGGGTTGGTGTTTAACTCCTTCAATGGGAAGATAGTCTTATGTCAATAGGACCTTGAATCTAGCCTCTCTGATATCTTGATGGAGGGTGTTGTAGTGGTAGAGAAGTATCATTGATGTGATAGGTCAATGTCAAAGAGAGTCTCTTAACAGTCCCTTCAACATTTCGACGAATATCAGGAAGCTACATTGAGCAGAAACTACATTGTCAGAGGGAGTCTCTAACAAGTCACCTCGAAAACCTGTTGTAAGGATTTGTATCTTCATCGGTGGGACCATATGATTTTGGTGGGACTTTGAGTCCCGTCCCCTCAACATCTTGATGGGAGATTGGGAACTCTTCTCGATAGGAGTGGAGAACTTCATTGGGACATGGATTATAGTCTCTTCGATATGGTGATGGTGTGGAACCCGTGGTATACTGTTAATGTGGGACCAGTCAGTGTGGAAAGTGATGTCAGTTGTATGACAATGGTGACATGGATGTTACGTTGGCAGTGGGGATCACGATTAATGCTATAAGCTTTGTCGGTGGGACTTCTGTGTATCGATGGGAGGTGTTAAGTCATCTCGTCGATAATTCGATGGGAGGTGGTAACAACATTAAGCGATATGCATATTAGGGTGATGGTAATATTTTAGAGGGACATGGTTTTGGGTCTCTTTGACACTTCGATATGACTTCGATGACACAAGAAAGTATTTATGGTTGAGTCGTTGTGACTGTTTGTTAGTTATGGAAGTTGGAGCATTAGTTCTCCTAATATTCTTATGAAGTAGATATGTAATGGCGTAGTGAAGAGAGATGTTAGACCAGTTTTGAAAGGGGTTATGTTGTTAGACTATATCTAGATGGAACAAGACGTACATTTCTGTGTAAAGGGTTAGAGCCTACATTTGTATTGTAACTATATATTGTTGCTAAATAATACAATGGATCTATGCTTTTGGAGTGTGGGGTTTTTTACCTGAAAGGGTTTTCCCCACGTAAATATTTGTGTTCATGTATTTTGTTCCATCTCTCATGTTTAGTGACTTTGTTTGTAGAATTTTTTTAATGCTTGTTGTTGAAACTAGTTGATCTTGCGTGATCTAAAATTTCATAAACTTTCCTCTAAGGATTAATGGTGGGAAATCAACTATGTCTTATTTCAATTTATGGCATAGTAGTACGTGTTTTTGATGCAATCTGAAGGAATAAATTTTAGCGAAGACACTTACTAATCTTGGATGCTCTTTCTGAGATGAATCAAATTTCCCTTCAAGTTAGTGTTTGTGATAGGTTAAACTGGAAATTAAATTCCCATTGTATAGTTTAATGTGTTTGTTTATTGTCTATACAAGTTAGCATGTTGTAGTCAACACAACATATAATTTAATATTGGTGAAATTTGAAATAAAATGAATTCTTTGTAGCACCAAATTTCTTTAATTTGACAATTTAATCTATCACTACCAGTTGTCTTTCTTCTAGGTGGTTGATATAGGTGAGGAAACAAAATTGAATAAAACAAGGGCAAGTGGATTTAGAAGAAAACTTCAGGAGACATGAAGCTTCTACATTAAATATAGGCGATTCTAGTTGTCATAGCTTGAATTGCAAGTGTATTGGATAGTTAAATTTCTAAACTTTATTTTGTATTTATAAATTTTGATTTATTTATAAATGAGATGCTTACTATGGGGAATGCAAACAATTTGCAGTTTAATTTAAATAAAATAAATGTTACATTATTGTGTGCCTAAATTATATCCCAAAATTTTACACACAAGATGTTTCCTCCTTGAAGTGTGAGTGTTACATGGGAAATTCTTAAAACAATAGTGAATGATGATATTGCATCCTTTTAATTATCCTCCTCATAATTGATTTGTATTAATTTTAGGATGATTTCTCCAACACTACATCGGTATGATTTATCTCCCAAAATAGAATAGGAACCTTTGGATCCCTGATAATTTGATTAGATATATTTACAAAAGAGCATAATATTTATCATTTTACACATTAGAGTATTTCTTCATTTAAATTATGTACCATTGTTCAGTTGTGAAGCATCTTTGCATAGTTGGGTTTCATAAGGTTGTGATTAAGGAACATTGTTATTGTATTTTTTTTACTTAGTATAATATACCATACAATTGCCAAGGCGAGGCCATAATACCACACAAATGACCATTGGGCATTCCAAATTTTGTAATGGAATTGTTGTTTTGTAAACACAATGCAAATTTTTTGTAAAAACAATATGTTTTGAAATGTAGAAGCCTCTTTACAAATATGAGCATTCCTTGTTTCCCATTTTGGTGCTTTAGAAACACAATGTTTTGTCAACTTACAAAATCTTATGCCATGCTCTCCTACACTGTAAAGTGTGTACTATGAAGTACACTATATATTAATGGTTAATAGAGTCTTCCTTTAATGAAAACTACACTATGCATAAAATAGAACCCCATCTATGGGTATGTGTAGGATCATCATGGAAGAAATAGGCCCTTAAGTGGCAAAAAATTTAGAAAAATCAGAGTTAGGCAACTTGATGTAAAAATTTGAATAAGTTATATATATTATTTCAAAAGTATGTAAGAATATAATCTATAGAAAATTGAATGTAGTTTCTAAACTACTAGGTTTATTTAAAAAAGAAAATCTATTTGGTGAAAATTTGAAATTTCAATGCAATAGTACTTAAATTTTAGGTGAAAAATAAGGTGTCTGTCTGACCACCCTAACCACAATAAAATGACAATATTTTTTTATAAGATTTTAGATATAAGTAGAGGACTCATGTTCGGATGTGATGTATAATTTTTTGTAATTATTTTTCAAGTAAATAATTAATTATGATTTTTTTATTACAACTTTTAAAAAATATAAAAAACTTGTATATCCGACCACCTTAACTTGGTCAAAACTTCATGAAATTCAATTTTTATTTTTTTAATCCTATAGTATGCGAAGCATAGAATGTGACACATGTTTTGGATTCAAATAAATGTGATACGTTTTGAAAGCTATAGATGTTTTTCAATCAGCCTATCAATCAGGACTTTAGTCATAATTTGAATAAAAAACAAATAATAATTATTTATTAAATTCAAAGTAAAGAATAATTTATATTGGTGGAAAGTTGAGAATCTCCTTAAAAAACCCTTTTCATTTCATCAATTTTGGGTAAAAAAAATGTCGCCAGCCACATACCCTACACATACCCATCATATCGCCACTTTTTGGCCCATCATGATCCTACACATACCTCTATACGTTTGTATATCTAAATTTCATGAAAAATATTGGGTATAAGTTAAGGGAGGCTTCAAAACACATTGTGTATCAGAACCTACACTACACAATGTTTACCACTATCAACAAGTTTATTCTTTATTGTTAATAATGGCAAGAAATTGGTGTTCTTTCTATTTGTAATGCTCACCTACATAAACGAGCTTAAAAACCACAAGGGCTTGGGTATGTTGTGATGTGGAGGTTAAAAAATGTAGCGTGTTATAAAGCATGCAATTTTTTATATCACACAAGTTGTGCAGGTTTAATAGTCTACCTTGAAGCTTGGTCAATGCCATTAAGTACATTTGGCAAATGACATGTTTTCAAACCTCGTATCCGTGTGAGGAAATTCATATCTAAACATGGAACAACCAAATTAGTTAGTCACACATGAGCTCAATTTGGATAATTTTCCTTATTTGTGATTGTTTTGGACTAAACATTAAAATTGCAAAATTAAAAAACCCTCCACAGAAAAAGGACATAATCAACTTTGCATATCAAATGAAAACCCCCATTTTTTAATGAAAACCCTTAAAAAATCATCAATTATGAATGCCCCTTTTTGCAATGGATATCCATTCAATTCTTCAAAGTCCCTAGGCAGAATGGAAAAATGGCATATATTTGTGGCATATATACATACCTACTAGCTACCTACCTATGCCTATCACATGTGTTTTGGTAGGGATAGTGGCTGCTTTTCTTTTTCCTCTGAATGATTGGAACTCCCTTTCAAGATCAACAAAAACCTCCAAAATGTGAATTTCAAAAGTGGTGACATTTTTGGCTTCTTGTGCTTTCCAAATAAGGATTTTTAAAACATTATGATGGTTATGATGCATCTAACATGCACTTTTGTAGGGATAATAGCCTAGTCCAGTTGGTAGAAGATAATCTCCCTACAAAATATAGTAAAATCAAGCTATTATCCTTGAAAAAACATATGTCTTGGACATGATAGCATAATCATACTTGTCTTATCCCTAAAAAAGAGAAATATGTTATCATATGTAAGCCATGTGATTTTGTAGGGAGATCACCTTTTGCAATTGGGAATGGATTATCCTCCAAAATACATTATCCTTGAGTTTTAATTCACAAACTTGAATCACATGAAGTAATTATTATCCCATCTATTTTGGGGTTCTACTTATCCTATTGAATGATTTTCTCTAGTAAGTTACTATTTTGTCAAGATTATTAAGTTGTTGCTAATCTAAGAATACATAATATTATTAGTTAGCTATCATGATGAGTTATTATGATTCACTAGTTCAAGTTGTCAATTAATTTGATGTTTTCAACTGAGTTGTGTAAATTTGGATGAATATCTACACTAAGGTAATTTATAACATATGGTTAAAATAGTCTGCTTTAATAAATATTGCATTAAACCTTCCAATATATGCATACTTGATTCAAGGAAATCAATACATGAAAGTAGAATTATTTCAAAGGATAGAGATGTTTAGGAGACATTGTATCATTGTATAGAGTAGAAGTAAATTGGTGAAGAATGCCATAAATTCATTTTAACTTGTACATGAGACCCAATTTTTGAAGTGTAACCCTGTACTAAGAGAATAGTATAAAGTTCTTAAATCTAAACCTCTCTATAGGAATCTGGTGCGATTATTTTCAAAGTCCTTATAGGGTTAATAAATGAATCTTTGAATTAGTTATTAATTAACCTCATTCAAATAAACCCATTTTATCATTGTTAATCCAATTAATGGTGAAAATGATCATAGTTCAGGATGAAATTATGTCTACTAAATGGTTTCCTTTTTAACATGAAAATTGAGTGAAAACTCTATCTTGTGAATGCCTAATAGAGTTACCTTATTTTTTCCTAGCATCTTGCTATTCCTTGTGATAATGCTTGTGTAAGCATGGGTATTTATTTCTATTTCACATTTCACTAGCATACCCTTAATTAGTCTTTTGACCTCGGACTTCACCTAAGTGGGTGGCAGCCGACTGTGGAAGTTTTTGAGGTATTGGACCCTAGAAAGGTTTGTGTACCCACTCTCTGAGTTTTATAACTTATAGAATAGGGGCATAAGATGCATTTGAGTGAAGAATTGAGTTTAGCGTACATCAGTGTTATTGTGTTATGATTATGATTTAGGTAGAGTCATCTTTTGAAACCTTGTGGATATACCCTGTGTGGGTGAATCAAATGAGTTGGAGAAAACTCAATTTGTCAAACTACGAAGCCTCTATGCAAATGTTGCATAGGAAAGGTCATCTAAGATGAGCCCCTTGGGACTAGGGCCAACCCTTAGGATCTGTATTTCTAAGTCTTTCTTGAAACTACCAACCTCTCTTAATGTTATGCATACACTATCCCTAATTGTAATCTAGTCATAATCTACTCTTTTGATTATTTGGTTTAAATTAATTATATATGGTTGATCTTGATAATTGGGTATCTAATCATTCACTGTCTTACCTATGCACCTAGTCATGTTAACAACTTGCAAGATCAGATATTGGGAGTAAGGAAATTACGACGCAATGGAATTCAAGAGATATTGAGTAGGTAAGATGTATGCTATCTTGATCTAAAATAAGTAAACTTTATTGTTTTAAAAAAAATGACTCATTTCCATCTTTGCTCTTAACTAAATGACATCATTGACTATTGCCTTAAGTAGTGTATTATGTTTTTTTTTTTTTTTTTTAAGTATATTTAAAAATTAGTAAAGTTTGTTGTAGATTAATTAGGTTATTTTGTGTCCATTAGGTGTGTAAAATTATGGGCATGAAAAAAGCATATACTAAAAGAGGTGTTTTTAGAATCTATTTAAATAAAAATTAATGGAATCCACACTTAAAGAATTAAAGAATCAATTTTGTTTTTTGTAAGAGTTGGTATAAAATACTCTACACCATGCACTATTTGACTAAAGATTATAACCACCCAAGATCTAGAAATTTAACAAAGAAAAAGAGAGATCAACTATGAGAGAGTAATACTATTCTATTAAAGGATGCAAAAGATAGGTTATGATTGTATGTGATTGTTGATTTACACATGCGAACCCCTTAGTTATAGTCTCAAGGTAAGATATAGTATTAGACATGATCATGACAAGTGTCTTAAATCCTATGGCATGAGACAAATAATATTAAATGACTTAGAACAAATTTATATTAAATGACAAAAGATAATACAAGATAAGATCTAATGCCAAATAACAACCTTCTAGAAAGATTTCCTAAGACTTAAAAAAACTTAACATGTGAATAGGACCTACTAGATGAACTAGTTAGGTAAAAATCCTAATTCACACCAACACCCCTCTCTAAGTGAAACTTAAGGAGGAAAAAACCAATGGAAATGATACAAAGATGGGTCTTGGCTATGAGTCCATGTTATATATCTAGATATAGAAGTGCAATCTCTCACAAACAAAGAATATAATAAGTCCCAATGAAATAAAAATCCCCAAAAGAAAGATAAAAAAAAATTCTATCCCTAAAGAATGAGGAAAAAATAAAAATGAGGGAAGAAAGATGATGTGTGGTGTCTCTAAATGATGCTCAAGTGTCTTCATTTTGATGTCAAAAGTCATCACATTGTAAATAGGAATTTTAGGTCACACTACAGAAGATGACAATCCATAATCTATTGGAAATTATTGTAGAACACAATTCAAAGAAAAATACATATGCTTTGAATACAAATAAGTCTCCTCCAAATTCTACTCAAAATTATTCACACTCATGTCAAAATGAAAAGAATGATTATGTAGAGAATGAACATGAGGGCCATTTTTTCTTCACAACAACTGAAGAAGGATCATCTCCATGTCAAAGAGATGTATGCAATCAATGATGTCTCCCAAATCTAAAATGTGAGACTCTTTAAAAAAACTAGCAATGTCTATCAAGTACTCATCCCAAATAGTCATCTCTAGAAGATAATGTATGTACTAATGCACTGAATGAAAAGAAGCCAAAACTGTGGTAACACAAGAATCATCAAATACAATAGTAGATGAAGGAAATGTGATTTCAGTGCATTCCATTTTACTACACTTATCATCCCCAAATGATATTGTATCCTCAAAATATGATGAAGTAAGAACACTAGATGATTTTGTTGATGCTAGTTCAAAGGAATTAGTCAAAATAATTCCATTACCACTGCAAAATTGTTACAACTGGAAAATTTCATAAAAGAATTTTCCAATCATCAAGTTATTTCATCAAGAATTCATCTATTGTATGTTTTTTCATCCCACAATAATTACATTTTACTTGTCATGCATTAGGAGGCATGATTATGTGACAACAACCCCAACAAGACATTTTTGACAACATTACAATTATGATAACAATGATTAATAATAACTAAAGACAACAGTGCAAGTAAAATTTTAGTAACAAATTAAATTACCATTCATTCCTTTGATAAGTCATTCTAGTAATGTAAATATCTTAGAACAGGAAATTCAATGATGGAATACCAACTAACATTACTTGAATCATACCTTAAGTGTTTTGTGAGGTCATGTGGGATCCATGTCTTTAGCTTACCATGGTTCATCTTGGGTGTGCAACATGATCCCTCAAAAGTGCATATAATCCTATCCACCCCTCCAAGCAGATTATGTGGCTTGTGGTGAGAGAGTAGACATCTATATCAACTTGTAATTTATAGGGTCAACTTCTTAATGACTAGTTACCCAAGGTGTTTCTACCACTGGTAAACTAAGATACCAACTCCATAATTGGTTGTAACATATCAACTCTACTAGGTATTTCCATTTGGTTACTTGTTTATACTTCATTAGAAATTATCTTCCTTATAATCCATTAAAAAACTAAGCAAATAAGGTTTTCCATCACTTACATCCAACACTACTAGCCTTAAGGTATACATGATACTAGTGAAAAACCATCCAACAATCTAGCATACACTAGATTTCCATCATTAGTATGTCATTAGTCACAAGGCCCACATGCTCCTAACATAATCTAATCATGCCTTAAGTGTTGAAAGAGTTCATGTGAGCTCCATTTCTTTAGCCTACCATGGTTCATCTAGGGGGTGCAATATGATCCCTCTGTTGGTGTTTTTTCCAGCAGAACCTTGAGATCCTCTAAGGGGTAGCCAACCTTTATGCTCAATAATTTTCAAAGATAGTGGCCAACAAATGAGTAAGGATTGTGTGTCCCTTACTCCTACTCTTTAGGCTCTATGAGACCTAGGAGGGTACTCCTTTTCGTGTTCATGGGATATTCATCTAATTTAGAACATTTATATGCATAGATAAATTACTATTGAGTGCAAATAGACATTATTCATTAAAGATTTGGCTGACCTTTGAAAAAATTACTATCTATTGCTAGGAATTAAGCAGTACTTCAAATTCATACATTGTAATTGAAAGTTTTTTAATGAGTTTCATTCTGATTCCAAATCCCTAGGCATGTGCATTACTAGTTCATCTATCTCTAAAATAACCTAACAAAGAGACCAGTGCTTTATCAATTGGGATAATGGAGTCCAATTTGTAAGAATCGATAATACATTAGCCATTTAACTCAAAAATTAGTGGACTATTTCCATACCACTTTGTAGTATTTAAATCACCATGTCTAAAACATAGCTTCTTACCAAATCCTAGGTATGCTCTTTCATCCCAAACCTGTGACCTTATTTTAGCATTTAATCAATTCTTTGAATTGAAGCAAAAATATATGTGGCCTCTATAAAACCATTTAAAGATCCTTACACACATGACTCAAACCCTAGAATCCTTACTATTCTATTCATTATTATTTTTACAATATGCTCTTTCCTGAGCTTAACTTTTCACCCAGACCATTCTAAGATTCAAAAATTGAACCCCCTATAATCAGCCTTGAAATCCCTTTTATAGAACAAGGGAGTAGTTCAAGCATCAAGGTTAATTATAGTTACCTTTCATTTTCATTTCAAAACTAATTTCCATTAAATTTGAGATACTTCCCTGACAGTTACACTTAATTATTTTAGAACAAGGGAAGGAAAAAGATAAAAAACTCCACGTAGTTAGTTGAAGTAGACTGCCCAACCTTCCAAAAGGTGTCATTGTCGCAACATAAAAAATTGAACATCCACAATAAACCAGAAAAAGTCACCATCAACACCAAAGGCACAAACTAACAGACTAGCCAAAAGGAACCAAATCAGCACAAAGGACCAAAAAACCAAGCACTAGCTTAGAAATAAAATTAGGTCCTACCCTACTTTGTTAGCAACAGAGTAAGCATGCCCACTTGGTGTCCTTATTGGAATTGGGGAAGCTACCACCACCTCATCATCATAGTCATCATATGGTACCAAGGAAATAAGGTAATGGCCATATTCTAGGTCAGTTTCTCCTCCATCACTTGAAAGACTATTAGAAACCTCAATGGGGGCATTGTGCCCCCTTGGACAAGCCTTATGACCCTTACTCTTCTTCTTTGATTTCTTCTCAGGCTCAACTAGTTTCTTCCCTTTAAACTTGACCAATTCTTCTGAAATGGTCCTATTTCTTAGAACGTAGGTAATCTGGGCAATTGGAAGAAAGTTGATGCTCCACCATAATCCCAACATTGCATTAAACAAGACACCTTTTGGAGTTTGTGTCTCGTGTTTAAGACACTGGGACTCATATGCCCAAGGTGGCGTATGAGTCCCACTTTAACCAAGACCTATTTTACATCAAATTATTGGCAGGATTTTATTCTCCTAGATTTGATGTCAGCTTGTAGTGTTGTAATTTCGAGAAATTTGGCATAAACAAGTATAAATACAAGGTTATTTCACATAATTTTACCTAAGCAATTTTATGAAGCATCCTCACAAGCTAGCAATTTTTATGAGCGAGCGTGATCTAGCAATTCAAGTATTCAAGAGCATTCAAGAATAATCAAGAGCATACAAGAGCTGATTATCAAGTATTTTGGAACTACATCCACGATTCAAGCATCATGTCAAAGTCTTCATGCATCATGTGTGTTTCTGAGCGAATATTTGTGATGTAGGTTTTCATGATTCAAGCAAGCATTCAAAGACATTATTTCATATCAAGAGTCAAGATCCACATCCATTGGATCCATTTCATACAATATTGTGGCCTTTATTTCAAGGGTTTGGTGAGTTACAACATTGCATATTTTTTATTCATCATTTTTTCATTCTATTTCATTTCATTTCAAGGTTTGATTACCAAAACAGGGTTTGACCAAGGCAAACCCCTATTCCCTAACACAACATTTTTTTTCCTTTTCATGTGTGATTGCAGATCTAGGTGTTTTAGAGCTTGAATATCCTTTGAAGACAAAGTTCCAAGATTGAAGAAAGTTGTTAAAGTTGTCAAGAAGTTGTCATCTTCACAGAAACTCACCTATAGGCCAAAATTTATACTTTTAGACTCAAAGATCATACAAGATAAAAGCTACAGGAGACCTCTTGAGTCTATAGAAGTTTTAGTCAAACCCTAATATTGGGAAAAAATGCCACATTGGATGTATGAGTCCTAGTATACCCCTTTTAAATAGTTTTTGTAGATCTTGAT
Source organism: Sequoia sempervirens (assembly GCA_007258455.2). Classification (NCBI taxonomy): domain Eukaryota; kingdom Viridiplantae; phylum Streptophyta; class Pinopsida; order Cupressales; family Cupressaceae; genus Sequoia; species Sequoia sempervirens. The sequence continues at coordinate 5,264 of VDFB02013725.1, read as the reverse complement.
TATCTAGCAATAGATTCCAAATTCAACCCAGAAACCCTAAACTGGGACTAAATCACCTAGTCTAGTGTATGAGTCCTTGTGCACTTTTGGAACAACAATTTTAGGAGTTTTTAGATCTTGTTTATACATCTCCTATCCTTCAAGTATTTTTTTGTTTCTCTCTATTTTTCTATCTAATTTCATGTTTTAAGTGTCTAGGGTGTAGTGCATTAGGGTTTGCATTTATCCATTGAAGCTTCATTTTAATGGTGAATCCCCTTTTTAATCACACCTAAGGAAACCCTCATAATAGGTAAAAACCCCTTCCCTTAATTGAGTCATCTTGGTTGAGGGATCTCTAGGGTTTCCTAATGAACTAAGAGTGAAATAGGTCCAAACTCGTGAAGTAGGTCCAAACCCCTAGTTCCATCTACAAAAAGGTGGAACCCTATTTCCTTTGGTTTTGTTGTCAAGCCACAGAAACTCAGATCCTAAATTTATTTCTAAATTTCCAATAGTGAAACCTGGGGAAAACAATATCTTAGATCCATCTCTAGAGGACCCCTAAGGCTGAGGAAAAACCTTGTACAAAGACCCATTCACCCTTGGGTGAATGAGTCCTTGTAGGACACTCAAAACCCACTTTTTTGGGTAAGTTTGTCATGTTCCACACTTCTTAGATTTTCCTACAAACTAGTGTTTTTGTTTGTGCTATCATTTAAATTTTCATTTCAAGTTTTACTTCACATAATTTAGATCATTAAGCATTTTAATTTTATCTCCCAAAAGTGCATTTCAGTCATATTTTAACATTTTCTGTCATAAGGGAAATGTCAGATCTTCCAAGAGGGTTGACTCACTTAAGGGTTGAAAGTCAATCCTACCTTTGGGGATCTATTTTCCTAATGAAATTAGGAAAGGGTAAGTGTATAGATCACACACCTTTTTCCACATTGATCACCACACTTACATTTTTGCATGTTTTATTTTGGTGAACGGGTATGTGCACAATCATCATGGAAAAAGCAGGCCCTTAAGTGGTGAAAAATTCAAAAAAATCAGAGTTAGGCAACTTGACGTAAAAAATTGAATAAGTTATCTATATTATTTCAAAAATATGTAGAAAGATTTGTATAGATTGAATGTAGTTTCTAAACTACTAGGTTTATTTTAAAAATCTATTTGGTGAAAATTTAGGGGGTGTTCAATGTAGTAGTACTTAAATTTTAGGAAAAAATAAAAATGGAGTGTCTAATGCGACCATCCTAACCACAATAAAATGATAATATTTTTATAAAAGGTACCTAGATATAAATGAAGGACTCATGTCCCAATGTGATACATATTTTTTTTGTAATTTTTTTCAAGTAAATAATTAATTATGAATTTTTTATTACAACTTTTAAAAAATATAAAAACTCATATGTCTGACTGGACCTTAACTTGGTAAAAAAATAATGAAATTCATTTTTTTTTTAAATCCTCTATTATGCGAAGTATAGAATGTGATGCATGTTTTGGATTCAATAAAATGTGATACTGTTTGAAAGCTATAGATGTTTTCAATGTGACACATCAATCCTTTGACTTTAAGAAGTAATTCAAATGAAAATGAATAATAATTATTTATTAAATTCAAAGTAAAGCATAATTTATATTGGTGGAAGATGATAATCTCGCTTTACAGAAACTCTTTTTAGTTTCATCAATTTTGGGTAAAAAAAAAGTCATCAGCCACATACCCTACACATACCCATCATATCACCACTTTTTGGCCTGTCATGATTTTGCACATACCCGAACCCAACATTCTTACACTATACACTTTTTGAAATTGGTAGTCCTCCAAACCCTAGATCTTTATTTAGAATTGCATTATTTTATTTTACATCTCATTTAGGGTTTCAAAATTACATATTGCATCATTTAAAATTACATGTTGCATCATTTAAAAGTGTGTTTTACATTATTTAAATTCATAAAAATCCAAAAATATGCCATAAATATTGCATTGTAGTTATATAAAAAGTGTCTTTCAATAATATAGATTCAAATTTTAGTTCAAAATTGCATTTCAAAAGTTGTCATTTTTTTCACTATTTGTCACTAGCCAAACTTGCATTAAGACACCTAAAACTAGAAAATTTTGTAATATAAATCATAGTCTACAACTTGAAATAGAGAACACCAACAATAACTCAAACTTAGCATTTTTCATTTTTTAGAACCCCGGACAAGGACATATTTTCCCTTGGGTGAACATGTCCTTGTACAAGTGTCCTACCAAACTCTGTGGACCTTTTTTACCTCTATATTTGCTTTTTGTTTCTACTGCCAAATATGAGAATTGCATTTATGAAAAAAATGTTTTGCACACTAAAGATAGTTTTCTTTTTTCTTAAATCTTGAAATGAATTAATTTTTTTTTGCATTTTTTAGTTGTGGATAGTTTCAGATCTATAAAATAATTATTACATCATGTTCTCATTGCAAAAATCTCTTGTTATCATAATTTATCTTCTATTTTCATATTTTGTTGAATATTCTAAGAAATTGTTGTTGCAAGCATATGAATATGAAATCCTTTCCCCTCTTTTCTTGTTTTTCATTAATCCCTCTCCCATGTGTGAAACTTAGTGAAAGACAATACAATCTTGGAGAATCATGAAAATCATTTTTTTTCTTCTCCCAATATCTCTCTTATTTGTGAAGAAGTTATTTTGGTGTGTGAGGAACCCATCATTGAGAGCCATGAGAATCCTATTTTTTTCTCTTCCCCTACCACTCCTACGTGGGAAGACATTATTGGACAAGGGGATATAATCATAGATAATCATGACAATCATAGTTGCCCTTCTAATATCTCTCCTATTTGTGAAGAAGATATTTTTGTGTTAGAAGATCCACTCATTGAGAATCATGAAAATATTCCTTCTTTCGCTCCCAATGCTCTCCCACTTGGGAAGATATTGTTGAACAAGAGGATTCCATCATTTATAATCAAGAAAATCAAAGTTGTTCTTCTCTAGATACCTCCCCTACTTGTGATGAAGATATCTTAGAAGACCCAATGATGCATAGTAAGGTAGAGGTTCTCAAAAAAATCACAATTCAACACTCTTTCTAACTTGAAAACCCTAACTTGGTCTCTATCTCACAATTTCATCAATCTCGCTTGTAGCACATCAAAAAGTGAAATTTCACCATATCTTGCAAAAGAGATCTCAAACCCACAATTGAATTAGAATTATAGATACCCTTTATTCTCTTCTTAAACATATCCAAATTGGAGATAGGTTTGTTTTGTAACAACACCCTCTAAAATAGACTGCTACACTAGAATTAGGTTAAATTAGCCCTATTTTACAAAGCAACTCCAAGGTAAACCCACTCCCAATCACAAATTTCCATTCCAATATTTCAACTAGATCACATGGGGTCTGAAACAACAACTTTTTTCAATTGGATCATCCACAAATTCACCAAACTTTAGAACCCTACTTCTACCTACACTCCTAAGCCTAATACATTGAGATATTAGGATAGGGCTTGATCAAACACAACCCTACCTCCATCCCCTGCATCTAAAAAACCTAAAAACTTAAAGAAAATCTTAAATAAATCCATTATGGAACGATTTGTAGAGGTTTTCACTAATGGAATGGTTCAATTTTCCATTTTCTTGTTCAAACCCTCTTGACTTAGGGTTTCTTGGGGGTTTCCACTAAATTGGATTTAACTCCTCTTAAAATTTATGAAATCAGATCAAATCAAAGCCAAAACATAGTTATTGCATCCCACCATCAATAGAAATTCACATTATATCATTTATTTACTGTACAAAACCATACCAATGCCTATAGCAGCAAGAAAGTAACAAAAACTATATAAAATAGAGTATCTTATTGTTGTTTGATCTTAAAAATCATACCAAAGTTTTCCTTGAGTTGTTCAAGGCCTATTTAAATGTTTTCAACCAAAAACCAATGGTCTCAACCACTTTTTGAATCAAATGACCATTCAACTTCCCAATGCAAGCCAAAATTGTAAAGTTGTATTGCAACTTTTGCAACAATTACAAAAACATGACAAATTTATGCCTAACTAACCCCAGGAGACTCATTACATTAAAAATTTTCTAAATAGACCTTATTACATCAAAATAGGACTAAAAAACACAAAAACCCAACATTGGACCCTATTTACATGATGTTGACTAGGTGCCCCTGCACCACCCAACCATTGAATGTCACAAAAATCTTGTTTTCTCCTCTCCTAAAACTCTCCTACTAAAGAGGATATCACGGTGAAAAAGGATGATAGTATTGATACATGCCTTTCAAAAAATAGTAGTGCGGCTTCCTTAGATGAAGATGATAAGGTGACATTAGATTCCCCCTCATTTGAAGAACATCAACATGAAGTCCAATCCACTGAGGTTATGAATGCACAATTGACCATTAGATCTCCCTTGATTATTAGACCTCCTAAGAGTACTCTAGTCATTAGGTTTCCTACAAGTCCTTTAATTATTGGACCTCCCAAGTCATCTCCTAATCCACTTATTATTATAAGACCACCTCAACACAAACCATTACCTCCAAGGGCTATCTTGAATTTTACAAGGAAACATTATAGTAACAATGTTTCATAGAAATGGAGTTATAATACCATTGCTAACACATAAAATACAAGGAACAATAATAAATAGAAAACCATACCTACTTCATTACCATTACCTCAACCTATCCTACCTAGTGCTTCTTGTTTTCCTTTACACAATGGAAAGGAGTATGATCTTGTGGAACAACTTAGAAACACTCATGCTAAGATTTCTTTATGGGATCTTATTCAAGATTCACCTAATTATCATAGCATGCTTCAAAATTATTTACAAGTTTTTATCCCTCTTAGTGAGCAACCAAATGATGTAGCAACCCTAATTCAAGGTATGAACTCAATCAACTTAGATATTACCTTTCATCAAGATGAATTACCTCCATTAGAAGTGCAAAAATAAAATAAGGCTTTGATCATAGTGGCTATTATTAATAGTTGTGGCATAAGGTATACCCTCCTTGATAATGGTTCGACTCTCAATATTTGTAGTGTAAGCCTTCTTGATAAGATTGGAGTCACAGACAAGACAAAATTTCAACCAGATAACTTACTCGTTTGTGGTTTTGATAATGTAGTAAAAAAATTTCTTGGTGTGATAATATTACCTGTTAAAGCTAGTATGGTAGATTTGCAAACTCCTATCCATGTCATGCCCAATGATCTTT
>VDFB02013724.1:0-13966 GCA_007258455.2 Sequoia sempervirens | reverse complement strand
ACCACCACTTTGATACCAATAATCAAAGCCTCGTACCTAGCTACATTATTTGTGCATGAAAACATGAGTCTATAAGACCTTGGGATTGTATTTCCTTGAGGTGTGACAAAAAGGATGCCCGCACCAGACCCACATTGTGTGTATGACCTGTCAAAATAAAGCCTCCATGGTTGTGTTGTCACAATTAGAATTTCCACATCAAGAAACTCAATGTTCATTGGACGATCATCGGATAATAGAGCTTCAACTAATTGATCGGAAATCACTTAACCTTTGATGGCTTTCCTATCCAAATAATGGATATCAAATTCACTTAAGATCATGACCCATTTGGCTAGTCTCCCTGCTAGATTAGCCTTACTGAGTAAATATTTTAACAAATCAATCTTTGCAATGAGCTTAACTGTGTGGGTCAACATGTAATGCCTCAACTATTGGGTAGCAAATACCACCACAAAACATGCTTTCTTAATGAAGGAGTAATTTATTTCATAACCATTTAGAGTCTTTCTGATATAGTATATAGCTTGTTCTTTTCCTTCATGATCTTATTGTGCTAATATGGCTCCTAAAGAAATTTATGTTGTTGTAATGTATAATAACAATGGTCTCTCTTCTACAGGTGGCATGAGTATGGGAGGTGACATCAGATATTGATTTATTTGATTAAAAGTTGTTTCACATTCTTCATCCCACTTGAAAGAGACATTCTTGTGTAGTAGATGATTGAATGGATGAATTTTATCTACCAATTGGGAAATAAATCTCCTGATTGATTGTAACCTACCCTATAGATACCATAGTTGACTGATATTCTTGGGTGGTGGTATTTCCATTATTTCCTTGACTTTAGTCGGATCCACTTCTATGCCTTTTTCTAAAACTATGTATCTGAGGAGCTTTGTCGATGTAACCCCAAATACACAATTCTTTGGATTTAATCTGACATTGAATTTTTTTAGCTTGGTAAAGATTTTTTCCAAAATCTCTAGATGTCCTTCCCTGGTGTATGATTTTTCTACTATATCATCAGCGTAATCTTCCATAAAAGTATGCATCATGGAAAATAGTGGTCATTGCACATTGATATGTTGCACCTGCATTTTTCAACCCTAAGGGCATGATGTTCCAATAGAATGTGCCCCAAGGATAGGTGAATGTTGTCTTCTCCTAATCTTTAGGTGCTATCTTGATCTAGTTATACCCTGAGAATCTATCCATTAGTGACAACATGGCATGTCCTGTTGTTAAATCCACAATAATGTCTATGTTTGGTAAAGGAAAATCATCCTTTGGACATGCCTTATTTAAATCTCTGAAATCCATGCATATATTGATACTATTGTCTAGTTTCGATACAGATACAATATTTGAAATCCACTCATCATAATCGATGGATTTGATGAACCTTGCATCCAACAAATTTTTCAACTCAACTTTTACCATAAATGCAATGTGGGGATGCATTTTCCTTAGTTTTTGTTTGACTAGTTTGATTATGGATGGTAAAGATAGATGATGCATCAAAAGATCTGGATCTAACCCTGGCATATCAGAGTAATACCAAGAAAATTTGATATTTCGCTCTTCAAAGAACTTGATGAATTCTGGCTTTTCTTGTTATGTCATTGATGCTACTAGATGTAGAGTTTTTTCCTTGTCTGTTGTGTCAATATTGATTGACTATGTAGGTTCTACCAACATTGATGATCTCTCATGATAATGTTTTGGAAGGGTTTCAAATCTTCCATCTTTTGGTGCCTCAAAGAGGTTTTCACCATCATATACATTCTTTATTTTTACTTTTTTGAGATCTAACGCTACCATTGAATGGTTTTCACCATTAGATCTATTGTTCCTATTTTTAGTTTTGCAATAGAAAGATTTGACACCCTCCTAACTTGGAGCACCATTATGAGATTTATGATTTGCACTTGTGTCATGTTTTTCACAACAAAGGAAATTTATGATAGCATCATCGTTCTCAAAGATAGGGATACTGATAGGTTCAATTGGTTCCCAGTCAATAAGTTCAGGATGCATTAATGGTAAGAATTCATCAGATTGGTTAAGGTCAATGGTAGTAAAGGTTCTGATGGAAATGTTGTCAAAAAATTTAGTGGTAATGTCAAGGTTTGTGATAGTACACTCCTCCAAGTCATCTATCTCACTTGATATCTATTCATCCTCACTTGAGTCATTGATATTTTGTGATCCAAATACATGGGGTCTAGTCCCTAAGCTTTGTCCCTCGTGTTTAGGTGCATACTCTTTTATAAAATCAATTTGTATGTCCCTACATGATGTTTCTAATAAAGAGTCCCACTCATATTCATTAGAATTTGTCTCATAACTATCCCGCATTTGAAGGATTCTTTCTACAACTCTATGAGTGTTTTCTTCTTTTGTTTCCCCTATATAATCCAGTCTTGTTTTGTCTTTTGGATGAAGTGTGAGAGGTTAGATGGGTTCTACAATGTCGTCTTTCCTTTTTCCTATAGGTCCTTGTCCTTCATATCCCATTTTCTCTAAGATAGCCTTTCCTTTTCCATACTAATCTATTTTAATGTTGATATTTGGTGATGTAGAGGCTTCTTCATCTTTATAGAGCTAATTGAGAATGGCCTTGTTTTCAGATTCTTCTTCTAGGATACCTACTTTTATAGATCTATCATTTAAAGTTGTGATAGGTGTTGATGTTGTTTGTGTCGATGGTGATGGCTATCCATATGTTCATGGAGATGACAACAATTATAAAAAACATAAAGATTGTTCAAGGGAATACTCTCCCATGCCTTTGTCTTTTAACTGGATCTTGTTTCTGAATTGTTGTGATAGAGAATCCAGTTGAGTTTCATTGCTTGATGAAGTGGGATCAGAAACAGTTGTTTCCTTTAACTAGTCCTTTTTCTTAACCCATTTGGATATAAAATTTAGTTTCTTTTCACCAGTAGATGAACTAGAAGCCATTGCTTCTCTGTTATGGGGCACCAAGTTGTCTTGAGTTTCTTTAAGCATGTTACAAGTCTAGGGATTATTATTATTAGATGATATGCTGACTTCCTATCCATTGACTAGAAACTTTAAACAATGATGATAGGTCAAAGGCACTGTCTACATTTCATGAATCCATGGATATCCCAAAAGTATATTATATGTTAGCTCCTTGTCTAACACTTGACAAACAATATTCTTGACAATTGGTCCCACTTGAATTGGTAACACAATCAACCCCTTGGAAGATATCTCTTCTTCATGATAGGCTTTTATTATCTTTCTTCTTGCATCAATAGCATTGTCTGAATAATCTAATGCACAAATTAGTTTTAAAGTAAAAATATTTAATCTAGTTCCACCATCTATTAAGACACGTTTGACATAGTGTTTATGGATTAAAACTTCTATATGAAGGGCCACATTGTGTGGATGATTAAGTGACACACCATCTTGTTCAGAGAATGAAAAAAATGAGGTGTTGTCAAATTTCCCCCCATAGCTTGAAATTGACAGACATCTAGATTATTGGGTACCGTTGTGGCCACAAGAGCCTACTCTAAAACCTCCTTATGTGATGGTGAAATTTTAAGGAGTTCTAGTATGGATATCTGTGTCGGTATCTTCTATAGTTGATTGACTATGCTATATTGAATTGGAGGGGGAGTAGAGGTTTTAGATGCAACTCCTTTTAGTATCACTTTGGATTGCCCCCTTGTCATTACATTGACTAGTTGATAGTCATGTCTTTCCCTGATTTTTATGACATTGATTTGGTTGTTAGATGTGTTTATGTTTGGGATCAGGTTCAGGGATATGATATAATTGATGCTAATGTTATCTGTTTGATTATCACTGACATTATTTTTCTCAACCTCAGAAATGCAATGAATGGTGTTGTCATAAATGTAGTTTGCACTTTTTCCTTTACTGTTTGAAGAAGACTCTCCCTTTTCATAATTGGGTAAAGGATTTGTAAACACATTGCGATCGTTGTTTTTTTGAGGTCCTTCTACAAATACCTTCTTTTTGTCAATCAAATCTTGTATCAGATGCTTTAATTGCATACAATCATTCATTTTGTGTCCTTTATTTTTTATGAAAGTTACAATAGTCAACATCATTCAACCAAGATGGTTTTACTTTTGGCTCCCAATTTCTTGCTTCTAGTAGGGTAATAAGTCTATTTGCAACAAGCTCTCTCATTGTTGATTCCAATGTTTGTCCTAATGGTGAAAATCTTCGTCGATTGGATTGTCTTTGATATGATGGTTGTCGAGATTCTCCATTGTTTGGATTATTGTTTTGAGTGGTTCCTTGATTGATGTTCTAGTTTTCATTTTGATTACCCTTTACAGTCATTGTCGTTAAATTGAATACTAGTTTCACATTTTGTGCATCAGTTGTAGCATCATTGTTTCCAATATTTCTATTCTTTTGCCAAAATTTAGGTTTATCATTATTGCCATAGTGGTTTGAAGAATTAGTATTGTTTGATCCTTCATTTTAATTTTTAATCACTTCTCTTTTGACTAAGGATTCTTCAATTTTAAGTCCATTCTCAACCACTTTTTCAAATGTTAGGGGACACTGCAGTTCAAGCCTATAGCTCATGTCATCGTGTAAGTTGTCAATAAATAATTCCATCTTTTCCTTTGTAGGTATAGAACGAGGATATCTAGCAAACAACTTCCACCAACATTGTAGAAATGATAGGAATGTCTCACCCTTATTTTTTTTCATGTTTTAAAGGTCTTTTATGGTTACTTCATGTTGAATATTGAAGTAGAATTGTGAGATAAATCTGTTCACTAGTTCTTTAAAGGATCAGATCTCTAGTTGTAATTTAGAGAGCCATTCCATACAGTGTCCTCCTAAGCTCCTTGGAAATAAACTCATTAGATAATTGTCCTCCTATACAAACTCTAAACTCATGGTTTTGAATTCCCTCACATGATCAATTGGATCTGTTTTACCATTGTACTTGTATCTAAGGGTTATTTTCCTAAGGTTATTAGATTATCGAATCAATAAAGTATAAAACCCAAAGAAGCTATCAAGAACAAAGGAAACTAAAAACAAGAAAGATTATACCTATCATTCATCAAAGCTTCCTTGATTCAACTTCATAGCACCTTCTAACTTGCTAATGGTTGCCCTCAGATCGAACGTGTGAGCAATTTGAAAACAAAGAATAAGTCCTACATAAACTTTGAAGGATTTGAATTGTTTAAAATGAAATCAAGTATATATGTCTATGACGAAATTACTCTAATTCCTAAGAAAATTATGCCAAAATCACTAATAAAAATGCAAGTGTATGAATATGTCTAAATTTCTAAGCGTCTAAGCTTCTAAGCGTCATTGAAATTGTGAGCAAAATTGGCATTTTATAGAAAATGCAATTTTGGATGGATAGAAGAGATTGAAAGTTGGTGAAAGCCTAAAATCAGAGGATGAGATTTAATGTGACAATCCCTAATTAGGGTTAGGGAAAAATTATTAAATGAGTGGTCAAGATGTCATTTGAGAAGATCGAATCGACAGCGGAGAATAAATGAGATAATTAGTCAGAAAAATAAAGATTTTCAAAAAATCAAGAAGATAAAGACCTGCCTGACGGTGTGAGAGATTCAAAAAACTAAGAAGATAAGCATGAACCTGAAGATTTGGGAAAATCAAGAACTACCGGATGCCTTGATGAAGAATATTTATTTTGAATTAAATTAATTCAAAATAATATGGATTTTCCAAAGATAATAACAATTGATTAAATTATTTAAATAAAATGAAAACCCGACAATGGAATGGCATCATTTTAAGAAATTCTATTTTATTTAAATGAGGGAAAGAATTTGGAAATTAAATAATTAAAGATAATTATTTAATTTAGAGGATATGATCAATAATTAAATACATTAATAAATTCATTTAATTATGAGAATTAGTAACATATTAAATAAATAAATGAAGTTCATTTATTTAATAATCAGGAAGACTAAATGAACAAAGGTAATTAAATAAATTAAGAAATTTATTTGATTAGGGGGAAGACTTAGACAATTAATGACGTATTTAATAAATAAATAAAATTTATTTATTTAATAATCATGAAGAATAAAAGGACATGAATTAATTAAATAATTATGAATTATTTAATCAATAGTCGAATGTGGACCAAGGACATAATTAAATGTCATAATTATGCTAGGACGAAAGTTGTAAAAATAGAGCTTGTAGGCCTAGGTCATTTTTAAGTGTCTATAGTACTTGTCATATTTTAGGAATTCACAATGTCTTGGAAATGGTATCATGTCTACACTTAGATGGAAAGGATAAGGAAAAATTTCCAGTAATGAGTATCTCTTCGTGGTTCCCTTTTGCATATCTTGTAGTTGTTGTTGCTAGTTTTGCATTTGATATGTTAAGGCAACAACTTGATCTGTGTTTTGCGTGTTGTGTGATTCAGTTTCAGTTGTTCTAGGTGTTTCTTTCAGTCAATTGATGTCAAATTATTTTGGAAGCTTGGCACCTAGCTCAGCTAGCGTCAGAAGATATTTTTCCATATCTTGTTCTAAAACCTTTTCCATGAATTTGTGGAAATTTGGATCTTGTTGTGCTTTTTGTACATCCTTTTGGGTTATTTCATTTCCATCATTCTGGTGGAATTTGTGAAATGGATTTTCTTCAGACATGATGTTTGATGTTTCAATTTTCTTTTCCCTAAGTTTTTGTCTTTGTAACCTTGTCAAAATTGGCATACAAGTATTTTCTATTCTCACTAAACTTTTGATCTTTTGTGTTTGGATGAGTGTCAATTGGATTTTAACAAAGTCAAATAGAATGATATATTCTATTGATGAGACCAAGTTAAAAATTTGATTATTGTGTTTCGTTTCATGATTGTAGGATGATAAAATCTTGATGATGAAACTTAACTCAATAACCAAGATGTGTTGTTTGATAATTCGACACTTTATAGTTTGCAAGATCTGGGTTTAACTTTGAAAATAATTTTGACTTGTAGGATCCTATTTGTTTTAGGTTTAAGACATTGTCTGGCCTGTGAAAAATTTTTTGTATGGAAAAAATCTGAGTTTCTAATGTCAATAGTCAAACAAATGTTTCTACAAGCTCTTTGTTTTTCTATTCTGTGGATGCACTATTATAGAGGATAGAAGTGCTAAAACAGACTATCAATGCGCTAAAAGATATGGTAAAAGTGTTGTGAAATAGAGTAGATGCGCTAAAACAGATCATGGATGCACTATTATACTGGTAAATTTCCTGATACTAGAAAATTTTGGTTACTATCGGTAAAAGTGCTATAAGATTTTTCAAAAGCGCTAAAATAGACTACAAATGGACTATTTGAACTGTGGATGCACTAAAAGATAGTGCGGATGTACTAAAACAGATAGTGTAAGTGCTATTTGGGGACTGTGTTTGTTTAATTTTCTTCTTCGTGAAGAGACTGATTTTTTTAGTGTAATTTTCTGGGTTTTTTGGTATTTTGATAGGATATCTTTGTTGGTAACTCTATGATTTTGGGATGACAAGCTTAATGTTTCCAAGTTTTTCCTCTACTGTAGGAATTGATTGGGCTTGTTGGAATATTGTATTGCTGGTTGTGGGATGAAAGACTGACGAATGGGTTGACTATGATTATGTTTTTGTGAAAGAGCTCTTCGTTGGAAATAAGCTTGTGAATATAAAGGCTCTAAGGAAAAATCATCAATATATCCTCTAGAAAAATCATGAAAACTATGGATGAAAGTTCTATGTTGAAGCAAGACTTTCCTACTTTGATATAAAAGAATTCTTCTTTCCAAAATTTTCTTGTAACTAAGTTGCTTCTTTGATTTCTTGACCCTTTTTGTAAGGGATTTCTTGACAAAATTTGTGGATTTCCAATCCCTAATCATAACATTTTCATAGGTTGACTTGTCAAAAAAAATTGTTTTTCTGGATGATCTTTATCTGGATTAATGATTTGAAAACACATCAAGAAATTGTAGAATAGTTTGCTTTTAAGTCCTAGAATCTATACAATAAGTGTATGTTCAAGAATCAAACATGATCCTTCTTGATTTCCACTAGTTTTTAACAAAGAATACACTTTAGGCAGACTCACTCTTAAGTTCAAAAGGTCATCATTATACTCAAACAACCCACATCTTAAAATTGTGTCGACTCACATAGCTGTGTCACCCCCTAGAGGGCACCCGTGTTTTATCTTTTCCAGGTGCATACCCAAAGTTTGATTTATTGATCCCTTGAGCAAACGGTCCTTAGCAGTTATATGGTGAGTGTCTTGGGGGAAAATTCTTCCCTCCCCTTTCATCGTTGAGTATTACAATGTTCAAAAATTGACAAGTTGGATTCTACACTATGGTTCATAGACATGGTTTCCATTCAGAGCAGAAAATGATAAACTCCCTCAAGAGACCTCCCATACTTTAGAAAAAATATTTTGGGGATGGTTAACTTGCACACTTCTAGTAAATGTGGGTTTCCCCATATTCACTTTTATTTTATAATGGGTTGGAAAACCTAGCTTTGGTTTGTTCCCACTCGGGTCGTTCTCGTAGGGTGAGTACTTTTTCCCACTATGGAAAGCCTTCTAAATGATTTAATAAAGCATGAAATGCATGAAATTAAAGGACGAGTCTGGCATTTTGATCACCCAGTTAAGGGGAGAGTATAGGCCTATCACCACACAATCAAAGTAAATGAATGTTCAAATTTTTAAATCTCAAATGACAGTTTGCTATTTTATGTGAAGATATTGCTTCACAAAAGACATGATGTCAATTTTAACCAAAATAGAAATATATGATGACTACCCTAGGATTGATATATTTTAATCCAAATGACTACCCTAGGAGTGATTCATTTTAGTCCAAATGTAAAAATGAAATTACTAACCACGGTCATGTCAAATCCAAATAACAAGTTATAGATGTGCTATAACAGAGGTCATGAGAGCCACTTAATTGATCAAATGTGCTACAAAATTTATTGGAAGCACTGTAGAATTTTTTAGATGTGCTAAAATAGATTTTACCCTGTATTAGTTAACCGTGTTGGGAGTTTCTTGTTGATGCGCTAAAACAGTCTGCAAAAGTGCTATAGTTTTTGTCAGATGCACTAAAAAAAATAGAAGCACTAAAGTTTTTGTTAGATGTACTACAAAATCTCTCGGTCGCGCTAAAATAAAACATGCCAGAATCCTGTACGAACACTTTTTTTTTTAAATGTTAAAAAAATGGGGTTTGTGCCCCATGGTGGGCGCCAAAATGTAAGTGTGGAATAAGTAAATAATAAATAACTGAAAACACTTCTTAATAAGACATTACATCAAAGATCTAAAATCAATTAAACTAATTTAAAAGCAAAAATCTATTGAAAGCATCATATTGTTCTCTATCTCTAAAGATTTATTAAGTCACGGGGCTCTCAAATTTGGTAAGCATTGTGACTGTCAAAATGCCAATCTAGAGAATGAGATGTTGCTAAATGTAATAATCTAATCTTGTATGGTGATTTCTAGATGATATGATGAAGCTACTGTAATCTATGCTGACATGAATATTATAAAAGGAAGCTATAGTAATCTACGATGCAAACATGATATTGATTCTACCGATGCTATGATTTCTATTTCTAAGATACTTGATTGCTTGATTACTATTCCTGCAGAGTAAATTTGCAAAAAATTGGGATTAAGGGTCCATTTCCTATAGAAGAAGGTTGTATATATAGATTTACGACAACACATTTGCAAAGGGGTAGCACAACAAAGTCTTCGATTTGATCTAGAGGATTGAATGGTAAGAGATGAAGAAGCTTGAGTTGATCATGGGAATTGTTCCTCCCCATGAAAACATTTGGCTAGATGATAGGAAGAATCAGAGGAAAGAGATTCAAGAAGATTGCCTGCAAGTTTGTCTCCAAATTTTCCCATGAATGCCAATTGAATTAATTAGATATGAAATATCTAATTTTATTAGTGAGTGAATAGAGAAAATTGACTTTATGCCTTCATTTGAATTTTTGGATTTTATTCAAATTTAGAAAAAAGAAGATATTTAACTAAATGAAACAAATATTTGACATTTTCTTTTTTAATAAAAATGGATGTGATAATTAAATAAAAACTTTAGGATATCTTTATTTAATTAAGAGGAAACATGATTAGATAATTAAATAATACAAACTATTGAAGTTTCTTATTTAATTAAGATAGAATAAATGAATAAATATAGAAGAAATAATAATGATAATAATTAAATAAAACAAAGTATTTAAATTTGTTTATTTAATTAAGAGGAAATGATATGATAAAAATAGAAGAATTAAAAGTGAACTATATAAATTTAAATATTTATGTTTATTCAATAGTAGAGGAATTTAAGGTTAATTAATTGAATAATTTGTATTTAATTAATTAGATTCTCTTGACCATTTTTAGGTGTATACAAAGAGTACCCTATGGAGCAATATATTTGGCTTCGTATTTCTCCGCAAAACCCTTGGGTGAGTTCACAATCTCTTCCAACTTAGTTTTAATCTTCTCAACATTCTTTGTAATGTCTTTCTTTTTCCTCTTTAGGTTTGCTTGGATCTCTTTATCTTCATAGGTACCAAACCTATCTATAGTTGGATTGGCTTACTTAACACAATTTCTAGTAGACTGGTCCATACAAACTCATCTACCTCATAAGGTAGCTCTAGAACCCAAACAATTAAGGGTTCAACTACTTCCATGTTGTAGTGGTCTCTACTAATGCTACGCCCTTAATATTATTGTACATCGGGTTATGAATAGTCGGCTTGTGGCTATCTTAACTCTCTATTAGGTCATATTATCATTAGTATATTGTTATTTAGTTGTTTAGGTCGGCCTAAGTCTTATATAGGTGTCTTAAGTCGGCCTAGGTGATATCCTTGGCATAAACAGTATATATAGGGAGGTTGTGAGTCTATTTCATCATCAAGTCAGAAGGTGTTCTCATTAGAGATATTTGGAGGTTTTCCCCTATGGCTTGTTATTCCCTCAGTTATCAAGTATTTGCATATTTCATCATATTCTTTCTATTGTGCAAGTTATTTCATAACAAGTGGTATCGAAAGGTGATCTTGGCAACCATAGAGGCAAATAGTTTTTTCTCACCTTTTGGGAGGCGATTTTGGGGAAGAGCATATCTTTCAGATTTTGGCGAATTTTTTTCTGATTTTTAAAGGGTTTTTGAAGAACATATTGAAGAAGATACAGTCCATATTTCAGAAGAATTGGAGCAGAATTAAGCGAATTATTGCAGAATTAGGGTTTCTACACTATTTTTTTGGAATCTACATATCTCACACATCTTGTTGAATTGGAGTCTGATTTTTATTGGGTTTTTGAAGACATACTAAAGGGGATTGCAGTAAAAATTTGAGAGAATTTAAGTTTCATTTGTGTGATTTATTTCAACATCAGTGGTTTCCATCATGACGGGGCCTGCAACAAGGGGTAAAAAGAATGCTGTCACTCCGGGGAAGACTCCTGATAAGGATGGTGAAAAAATTGAGGATATTACTCATAATGAAGAAATAAATAAGGTCATGGAAGAAATTTCCTCAATTAAGATGGATATGTCAGACCTAAGAGGAGATATGTCGGACCTAAGAGGAGATATGTCGGACATGCGAAACATGTTAAGCACCTACATAGCTGAATCAAGAAAGGAGTTCGTAAGCGACCAAGGTGAGAATTCTAGGTCAGCTACTACTGACACAAGCTTTAGTACTCCTATGGGATCTAGAAATTTATTTCCAAAGGTGGATATGCGCAAGTTTGATGGTAAGGATCCTCTAACATGGATAAACCAAATGGAGAATTTTTTTGAAGTACACCAAATCCCAAATGGACAAAAGGTCACGATGGCTTCCTTATATTTAGAACCAGATCAATTCATTTGGTATCGTTGGCTTTGCACTCATCGAGGTAAAAAGGGGCTCACCGTCTCATGGTCAATTTTTACAGAGGAACTCCAAGCACAATATAGCAATAGCGTCACAGACAACTTCTTCAGCCAGCTAGCTAAACTTCAACAAACAGGATCAGTTAAGGATTATATTCAGCAATTCAAAAATCTATCCTTAAGGGTGGATTCAATTACGAAGGAAAAATTGAATGACTTATTCTTGGGTGGTCTCAAGGATCACATTCAACATGAGGTACGCATGTTTAGCCCTAGATCCATAAATGAGTCTTTTATCTTAGCACGTAGGGTAGAGGAGAAATATTTGATTCCTAAGAAGCAAGGGGCTAATGTGACAAGAGAGAAAGGATATTCAACACAACCTACTAAGTTGACTCCACAACAAATTGAGGAGAAAAGAGCAAAAGGCTTGTGTTTCAATTGTGATAGCAAATATAGTCGAGGACATAAATGTAGTGAAAAGAAATTGTTTTATATTGAAGGTCCCAATGAGGAAGAAGAGGAGGAACCCATACTAGAAGATGAAAGGGAGTCAAATGAGGAATCACATGATTCTCAACCAATCATTTCTTGTCATGCACTCTCAGGTTTCAGTGCTCCACAAACTCTCAAAGTGGTGGGGTTCCTAAAGAAGCAGAAGGTAACAGTGTTGATCGACTCAGGTAGTACTCATAATTTCATAAAAAAAAAGTTAGCTACTCGTCTAAATTGTTTCCCCATATATCCACCCGTGAGTTTCTGCCTTTTGATTGCGATGGTGGTACAGCTTATTGTTCGTGGAAGTGTCAGGTTAAATTATCCATGGGAGATTATCAACTTGATACCCCAATGTATGCGATATCCATGGGTGCAGCAGATATTGTTTTGGGAGTACAATGGCTTACTACATTAGGAACAATTGAGATGAACTTCCAAGAACTATTCATGAGATTTCAATCAAATGGAAGGATAGTAGAGCTAAGGGGGTTGAAGGAAAAATCTCCACAAATGGTAAGCTCTCATCAGATGCAAAAGTTGCTTAAGAAAGGAGTGGATGGATTTGTGGCCCAACTATGTTCATTAGAAGTCTCTCAATCTATTACTCCCACTCATCCAGATTTGCAAGCTATAATTGATCGTCACTCAGTTGTTCTTGGAGATATGCCTAAAGGACTTCCCCCTAAGAGGGATCATGATCATGCCATACAGTTAGTCCCAGGGAGCCAACCACCGAACATTAGGCCTTACAGGTATCCACACAGACAGAAGAGTGAGATAGAAAAAATTGTTGAAGAGATGCTAGAGGCAGGAATCATTAGGCATAGCCAAAGTGCCTACTCCTCACCGGTGGTGATGGTACGTAAGAAGGATGACACTTGGCGCATGTGTCCAGATTATAGGGTGCTCAACATGTACACCATTAAAGATAAGTTTCCAATTCCAGTCATTGATGATTTACTAGATGAATTAAATGGAGCTATGTTTTTTACCAAGTTAGATCTTAGATCTGGTTATCACCAAATTCGGATTAAGGAGGAGGATATTTGTAAGACAACATTTTGGACTCATGAGGGTCATTATGATTTTTTGGTGATGCCATTTGGTCTTACCAATGCACCATCTACATTCCAAAGTTTGATGAACTCCATTTTTAAGAAGTTCTTGAGAAAGTTTGTGTTAGTATTCTTTGATGATATATTGATTTATAGCAAGACTTGGGAAGAACATTTGTAACATGTGGACCAAGCATTACAAATACTTGAAGATCATAAACTCTATGCTAAGCCATCCAAGTGTGCTTTTGGTCCTACAGAGGTGGAGTATTTGGGACACATAGTTTCACATGAAGGAGTAAAGGTGGACCCTAACAAAATCAAGGCTATCATGGAATGGCCTATTCCAAAAACCATTAAGAAGCTGAGAGGATTCTTGGGATTGACAGGGTACTATAGAAGATTTGTGAAGAATTATGGTAGTATAGCAGCACCTCTCACTACTCTATT